>BQNB010050312.1:0-26856 GCA_026074375.1 Tanacetum coccineum | reverse complement strand
TCGTTTGCTAAATCACTACTAGTACTAGCATACTTCGTTGTTTGTTAAAAACGTATTGTATGTGGAAGCTTAGAGAGATCTTACTTTAGATCTTGGTGGTTTTGCGTGTGACGTTATACATAGAAGACGGTGTTAATGGTTACCTTAAGCGGTGTATCATTTCGTGCTAAAAGGTATACATCTTCTATCCTTGTTAATTAATGTGTTCTACATATGATCTTTAATTCCGCTGTGTACTCGTGTTAATTAATATGGTTAATTAGATCGTAAAACCCAACAGTAGCATCACGAGCCATCACGTAGAATCTTTAATTACAAGGAATAAAATTGAACAAATTAGGGTTACGTGATTAATTTTAATGCCCCGTTGGGCGTTTTATGTTAAAAAGATCTAGGTTGTATGCAATTTTATATAAAACTTGATGTATTAATTGTTAATTGTTTTAAGTTTTTGTTAATTGTTAATGGAGATCCATGATAAAATCATACAAATTTATCATGGATTAATATTAAATATTTAAATCTTGTTAATTTGTTAAAAAGATTTGGTTTAAATATGATCAAGATTCTCATAATTTTAAATATTTTCTTAATTGGTAAGATCCATGATTCAAGAATTAGGGAAAACCCTAATTATTGAATTAATGGGGCCTAAAATAGTTAAAATATTTATGTGAATAAATACATTGTTTAATTATTAGATAATTAGGATCGCAATCGATTAATTCGATGTAATGTGGCTGGAGTCATTGGATGAAGGAGCCTTATGTGAATAAATACATTATATAATTATTAGATAATAGGATCATATTTAATGTTGCGTGTCTAAATGATAGTGATTTTTAAATAAATGGTTATTTAGTTTAGTTGACAGGTTTATATGTTTTATTTTAAGTTTTCTGACATTGGAGAAAATAAAAAGGGTTTTTCGAAAAACAAATATAAACATGACTAATGATTATCGAAATTAGATTTATTATGGACTATATAATGCAAAAAGTCAAAAGTGGATTCGGCTTACATCCGATATAAAATCTTCCATGATTAGACTAGCAATTTATAGTTCATAATGTGCTTCCAAAATTAAAGTTTTTTTTATTAAAACTAGACGCTATGGACTCATGGGAAGTACGGCTCATCCACTAGAATAAACTATAAGAGAAGTTTAAGGAGGATTTTCCTAAAGAATTCAGGTTTTTAATAACGCATCTGCGCTGACGCTGATTCTTATCTTCTTTGTGCGTGTTCCGATTTGGAGTTACCGTGAACCATGGCATGTCACTACAGTGTTATTTTTTTGAAAAAAGACATAACTCTTTAAATTTGGAAACACGTTGAATCGTCAATTTTAAGGTCTCACTATTTATGTATAAGATACGATGATAATAGGTGATACCGTAATAATAGCTAAATTGAGTAATAGTTTTTATTAAAATCAATGATACGAAGATGTATGCATGCTTCTTCGTACATATTTGACACGTCAAATAAATACCCTTTTTCAGACTAATTATTGCTTCAAATTTGTAAAAACACTTGTGTGATTGCTCTTTACTATGCGTGAGACGTTTGTAGAATTTGCAATCACAAGGTAATTATAATAACGCTTTTTTTTTTTCCGTGAGATCGGTGAGTGTTACATAATTACTAATTTGAAATTGGGACGACTAAAGCGTAGATGTGGTTAGACCTGTTAACACGCGGCATAGATGGGATGAAACATGCTTACTAGATATTATTGTAATAAAGTAAGTCCCATATGGTTTAGGAATTGCAAAAGTTGTGAATTATCAATCGTTGATTACCTTTTGAATACACCATCACTAGCAGATCAACTGATGTGGTGGCGGTATGTCAAGTTGGGTCCTAACCTTAGGAAATTAATTGTTTATTTCAATAAACATGGGTAATTAATTTTCTTCAAGGAGTATTATCGAAAATACTAATTCTTGAACTTTACTATGTTTTGTAAATGGCACTACCTGTCTAAAAACATAAACCATTCGGCTTTCAGGTCGATGTTTAAAATTTCTGGAAACAATTTCAATGACTGGTTTCGTCAACTTAAGATGGTCTTGAGAGTTGAAAGAAAATTGTTTGTCATTGAACAGCCGATTTCCCCTGCTCCACCTACCGATTCTGAGTACTTGCGCAGTGGAATGCGGTATATGATTCATAATGAGGTGGCTTGTCTTATGCTCGGAAGTATGACTCCTGAACTTTAAAGACAAATTCTAAAATTCCTCACGTTATAAAATGCTTCAGGAGCTTAAATCCATGTTTGAGAAACAAGCTGGAGTGGAGTGGTTTGACCTGATCCAAACTTTCCATGCTTGCAAACAGGATGAGGGAAAACCAGTTGGCCCATATGTCATTAGATGAAGAATTATGTGAAACTGGAATGTCTTGGTTTATAATGCCCCCACAATAGCTTAGTTGTTGTTTATTCTTGAATGGACACCTACAAAAAGCATAACATGGAAGACAGTTGGTGAATTACATGTTATGCTCATTGAGTATGAAAAGGGTTTACCTAAAAAGGCTGAAACACCACAAGTAATGATGATTAAAGGTGGTAAAATTCAAAAATCCAATTAGAAATCGCTTAAAGCTAAAGGTAAGGGTAAAGCTAATGGCAAGGGAAAGGATAAACAAGTTTATATTCCTAAGCCTAAAAACCCTAAACCTTATGCTAAAGAGCACCCAGCTAAGGATAACACCTGCCACCACTACAAGGATGTGGGTTATTGTAAGAGGAATTGTCCTGCTTACCTTGCTGAGGTTTATTAAAATAAGAAAAGTTAGGCATTGGCGCAGATCTTCAGATGTCTTCAAAATAGAATTATTTTTTCTCTTCACTACTAAATCCAGGTGTATGACACTATTTTGTGGGTACTCATATTTGTAACACATAACATGGTCTTAGAGGATTAAGAAAGCGAAACAAGTAGATAGTATTGGAAGTTTTGACTGTTAGTTTTACCTAATAGCCATGTGATTTTTTAGACAATTTCCATTATGACCTTCTATAACAAAGGTGTTTTTTTTCAGTTTACCATTTGGTAGAAAATGGATTTGTCCAGTGTTTTTACAGATTTTGGAATTTCAGTTTCTAAGAACAATGTGTTTTATCTTTAATGCTATTTCCCATAATGGTAATCTTTGAAATTAATATGCATGAACTTGTAACCAATGATAATTCTAATTTAAATGTTACACTAACGAGTTAAGCAATACTTGGACTCTACATATCTATGCACTGCCACTTGCTCATAGTAAATAAGAAACGCATGATAAAGCTACAATAAAACAAAAGGGATTTTTAAAATCAACAGATGATGAGTCATTTGATCAATGTGTATCTTGTTTATCAGGTAAGATGACAAGGAAATCATTTCCACATCGTCCCGAAAGGGCGACTGGTCTTCTTGGAATAATACATACTGATGTGTGCGGTCCACTTAGACATGTGTCAAGACAAGGTACTAGCTACTTCATTACATTTACATATGATTATAGTCGTTATGGTTATGTTTATCTTCTTAAACATAAACATGAGGTCTTTTCAAAAACGTTCAAAGTGTTTAAAAATGAAGTTGAAAATCAACTCGTGAATGACCATTAAGGCACTACTATCAAAGTCGGGGTGGCGAATAATAAGCCAATAGTTTAAATATTATCTAAAAGCTAACAGAATTGTTCAACTGTTTACTCCTCCATACACACCATAACATAATGGAGTGTCTGAGAGGAGAAATCGTACTTTATTAGACATGGTGCGATCTATGATGTATCTTACAACTATGCCTTTATCCTTTTGGGATTATGCTCTAGAGTTTGCAACACACATTCTCAATATGGTTCCAACAAAGAAGGTTGACAAAAATCCATATGAAATGTGGTATGGAAAAGTTCAAACTTGTCCTACTTTAAAGTTCTGAGAGATGTATGCTCTGGTGAAAGAGAGATAACGACTGACAAACACGAACAAGATCTGTTAAGTGTATCTTTATAGGATACCCAAAGGAAACAATGGGTTACTATTTCTACTTCCCACCTGAAAACAAAATTGTTGTAGCAAGGTATGCTGAATTCTTTGAGAAACGTCTCATAAGTCAAGAAATCAGTGGGAGGGCGGTAGATCTTGAAGAAATTCAAGAAGAAGAAGATACAACACCTTCTAAAATCACTAGCAACATTCCTCAAGAGGTGGAGGGTTTTGAACCACCACAAGAGGAAGTGATTCCGATTCGTAGTCCTAAAGGACACTCGAGCATCACAAACCGCTTATGTTTTAAATGGTAGAGGTGGAGGAGCATAGTCTAGGGGATCTTAATGAACCCACTAGCTATAAAGCCGCAATGTTAGATTCAAATCTAATAAGTGGATCGATGCTATGAATGCGAAATACAATCCATGATGGACAATATGGTATGGGTCCTGGTCGATCTTCCTCCTGGTTGTAAGACGCGTGAGAGTGTGAGGGAGGAGAGTGAGTGGGTTTTTAAGAAAAAAGACCCGACATGAGAAGGTACTAGTTAAGAGTACATAGTGCATGCATATAACCTGAGCATCGTCTTGTAGCAAAGGGTTATACCAACTCTACGGGGTTGATAATTGAAGAAACGTTCTCACCTGTCGCTAACAATAGAGCTATTAAATTCTCATATCTATACATCATACTATGATTATAGATCTGGCAAATTGATGTTAAAACAACCTTCTTAAATGGATATCTGATGAAGACATCTATATGTACAACTGAAGTTTTGTTGATCTAAACTTCATCCCCAGAAAGGTATGCAAGCTTCAAAGATCCATTTATGGTCTTAAGCAAGCATCAAGAAGCTGGAATAAAAGATTTGATGAGGAAATCAAAAGGTTTGGATTTTCTCAAAATCTTGATGAGCCATGTGTATATCAAAAGGCTAGTGGGAGTAATGTTACATTCCTCATCTTATATGTTGATGACATAATCATCATGGGTAATCACATTCCAAGTTTACAAAGTGTAAAGAATTATCTTGGAAAGTGCTTTTCTATGAAAGATTTAGGGGAAGCAGCATTTATTCTTGGAATCAAAATCTATAGAGATAGATCGAAGCGATTAATTGGACTTAGTCAAAATGCTTACATAGATAAGATCTTAAAGAGATATAAAATGGATAATTCCAAACGTGGTCATATCCCTATGCAAGAAAGACCTGACTTAAACAAATCACAAGGTGCTCAAATGCCTAAAGAGGTGAATCGCATAAAGAATGTACCTTATGCTTCAGCTGTGGGTTCCATTATGTATGCGGTTAGATGCACTGGACCTGATGTTGCGTTCGCGCAAAATATGACAAGCCAATTTTAATAGAATCCAGGTGAACTTCACAAGAATGCTGTGAAAAACATTCTTAAGTTTAAGGAAACAACACTAAAGATATGTTTCTTGGTTTATGTGAAAATACCCAGAACGCTTGAACTTCGAGTGTAATTGCTATTGCAATGCTTGATTTAGATTGTATAAATGATATGAAATCTCTGACAGATACGTTTTGTTTTGAACGAAAAGCGCAGTAGACTAGAAAGCTCCAAGTAAAGTACTACTAAAATGCCAGCTACATAAGCTGAATTACATAGCTGCTTAAGAAGCAAAGATGGAAGATGTTTGGATTAGAAAGTTTATTTCAGGGCTTGGTATAGTACCAACAATAAACGAACCTATTAGGATGTTTTGCGATAATTCAGCCGCACTTCATTTCGCCAACGAACTAGGGTTCACAGATAGTGAGCGCTCAAGACACTACTATAGAAGTAACCTTCTTAAAGTTCACACAAATAACAATCTAGCTGATCCTTTTACGAAGGCTTTATCGAAAGGAAAGCTTACTCAACATGCTAGGAGCATGGGGCTTCGTCCTGCTAGTAGATTTCACTTGTAGAAATTGCTGTGTGTTAGGGTAGTATGTGGATAAGGGATGTTAAAACAATTTTTATTTATGATAATGGATACGGTTTGGTTAATAATTTTGTTGATTTTGAATAATGGAGGAAAATTTTGTGTCTTATATTTGCATGTTTAAATCCGTGAATAATAAATGTATTATTCTAAATTAATCTGTTGTCGATTAACGATATGGGAATATTATTAAACTAAGAGTGGAGAGACAATTCTGAGTGATTGGTGATATTGGGGATATTAAGGATGAGTCACCAAACTCACATGATATTTTTCCCCCCCCCCATAAGATGAATATTAGGATTTCCCCGCCACAAGAATAATCACTTTATGGATCGACCGTCATCGAGTGAATCTTGTACTTGTGATTTTATTTACATAAATTCTTAGACTTGAGACGCAAATAGGTTTAGCATATGTGGATATTCCTTCTTGATATAGTTTAAGTTGTCCTGAATAAGGTAACTAATAAGGGCTATGTCCAAGAATAGGTTTATGCCACATAGAAACAGACAACTGTAGTCAATATAGAATTTGTTCCTTCAAAATATTAAAGAAGATACCATTGGGCCCCTCGTAGGGTTAATCAGATGTATGTGTGGCCGCACTCAAAACTCAGGTAGATATGTCTCAATAATTTTTGGTAATCTTGATTAATCATATATACGAGAAACAGAATCGTTAAATATGGAATGACATTGATCCATATCCAATTTAACAACGGTATCAGAAACAAAGGGATTGTAAATTCATAAATCATTTGTTCATGCCCTGTGAAACCATACTCGAATATTTTAGGAGCATTGGCGTGTTGCTAGATGCTTACCAATGTTATTGTATTATTTACATGTCCAAGTGGGAGCTGTTGGAATATGTCCATCGTCAATAATATATGTCAAGATATCGGGTCCAACAAAAACACCCCCCCCCCCCCCCCCCCCCCCCCCCCCCCCCCCCCCCCCCCCCCCCTCTCACTACCCCCCCCACCCCCCCCCCCACAACATATACCATAAAATCACTTGTGTTCCATTTTTAAAACTAGCACGTATCTCCCTCGCGGGGTTTATAAAACAATTAAACATTTAAAGGCGAGGCTATGAACTCACCTTAAGTAGAAGTATCGGATAAGAGAATCAACAATGAACGAATGACGATGACAACGTCTCAATCACGACCTATAATATCGGCGGGCGATTTGAAGGATAAAAGGGTACGATAGAACAATGCATAAGTCGTACATATATTCATACATATATAAAGACATACTATGGAATCCACGTGTGCGTCCTAAGTTTATTTATTAAGAAGCTCTCAACAATAGTATTATACTCGTAATTAAATTACACCACATTTTTGAAAAGTTTCTGTATTTAGAAAGTTACTATTTTAGGAAAGTTTCTATTTTTTGGGAGTGTCCATTTATGGAAAATTTCGGATTTTCTAAGACATTAATAGCGTCAAATAAAATATTAAGTTTTCCGTTAACACCGACGCACCAACAATTTATATACTTATTTTTATTTCCAGCATTATGCTTGTATATATAAAGTTTCCGAAAATAGGCTTACTATTTTTTAAACGTGACCGAAAAACGCACATCGTCACCCAATAATTTTATTAAATCATCTCAGTAATATTCGTTGATATTTTAAAGCCTCAAACAACATTAAAATGCTCAAAATCCAAATCTTTGACAAAATTCAGCAACCACCCACGTCAAATTTTTCCAAAATGGATAAATCGCTAACTTTCACCCAATGTTTTTCCTATCGTCTAGCATTGTAGACCAAAAACTCGCAGACTTTTTGTAGAAAAACGTCAAAAAAACCAACTTTATGTTTTAACAAAGGCCGGTTCAGACCAGAAAAAAGTGTCCGAAACCTCAAGTTGAAAACTGCATTAGCTCAGCGAGAAAGAAAAATTCCGCACTGCTGCTGAGGCTCGTCGGACTATCCACCCAAGGGATTCGTGGAATTTCAGCTAATTACGTTAGGGAAGATCTACCCTAAAACTAGGCAATAAATAGACTCCTTTCCCACTGCTAAGGGAAGAAAGAAAGAGAAAAATTCTTGTTTTTTAACCAGCACCCCCTTTTGGGTATCAGTATTAAGAGTCCTCTCACTACCAACCAGCAAACATCATCTGGCGGGGTCTTGCCGGTATCAACAACGAGAAAAAAACTACCAAATGTGGAAAAAACAACTAACTATGGCTTCTTGGTGGGCCCAGACAAGAGAGGGCGAGGCGGAGGGGGGGGGGGGGGGGGGGGCGCTGGCGGCGTGGAGGGCGTAGGGAGATCAGAGCCAACAGGTACACGCCTAGACGACGTTTTTATTCCTGGGCTGCAATAAGTAGATCGAGAGGTCGTTTCGCCCCTTGTCCTCGAATGGATTTAAGGTCAATATTTTAACCGAGCTTTAATTCTATTTTCTAATTTTTATAGAATTTATTTCATTATTTTTAGTCGATTTAGTAAAAATCATCGTTTTAGCTATTTACGCGTCGTGCTTAGGATACTTATCCGTAAGGCGTTTTAGGAAATTGAAAATTTCATATTTTAGCTTCGAAGCTTAATTATTTTTATTTTAGTATTCGACTTTTCCGTGTTTTTTGTCGAAACCCTACCGTCTCTGAATATATTTTTACGTTTAATAACAAGTTAAATAAATGTTTAAGCCCAAAAATTGTATAGTCCAAATTTGAGAAAAATAAATAAAAAAATATACCAAGCCCATTTTCCCCCTCATAACCGGTTACGAAGCCCAAAATAAACATCCTTATATTTTTTAAAGTGTCGATACAAACTAGGATTTGGATTCCATATATATATATATTATACTCTTCCTTGTATAAAACCCATACACATATTCAGCTAGAGACGCCGACGAGCGCGCGTACCATCTCTTCTTTTTCTGTGTTCGAAAACGAAGCAAGAAACCAAAAACCACCAACACCATCACTTTAAAATCTTGCAATCACTTCCATTCAATCCCAAATCAATCCTAAACTAAACCACATCATTCCTTAACAAAAAGAAACCACCATGCATGATTTTTACGAAGTTATTGATTTAAAAAAAATTGATTTATAAGGGTTTCTTTGATTTTATGAACAATTGGTGATAAAGGGTTTGATTTCAAGTATTTGTACAAGATTTGGAGTTGTAAAATCAAGTTAGGATTTGGTTTTGGAGGGGTGTTGTGGTTCGGCAATAGGGCAAACCCAAGAGGGTTTTGTGAGTTTTGATTTTCTTTGCATTCTAAGTATTTGTAAGTATTTTGTTTACCTTTTTTATGTTGATTTAACTATATATTGTGTGCATGTACATAATCTCATATTGTGAATCCATGAATCATAGTGCATGTTAAGTTTTGTGGTATATTGCTGGTTTGAGGTGATTAGTGGTGAAGTTAGGCTAGTTTAAGAGTGTTGGCGACGTTTGCGATGTGAAAAATTAGAGTTTTGAAAGGGTTTAAAGATACCCATATAGGGCAGAAAATTAGCGAGTCGTGTTTGGGTGAGTCAAAATTGTTAAAACTGATTTTGAGCATAAAATATGGTAGAGGATGTCCGTAGCTTCGATTCGGTATATGGATCGTTTGATAACTCTTAAAAACGAAGTTTTTAAGGCTAACGAAAGTTTAGAAAATGTTTAAAATAAATTATGCACTTTTCTTTTTATACATAGTTGATGCAGATTCGAAAAAGGGGTATTTTCATCATTTTTTTGTGTCGTTTTGGGTCTCGAGTAAAACTAAAAAGTTGTTCAGAATGTCATTTTACTTTTTTTGCGAGGCTAGCTAAGATTAAAAATGTTAGACTTATCACTTCACATACACACAAGAAATTAAAAAGAAGAATTAGAGAGAGAAAGAGAGAGATGAGTTTAGAGAGAGAAATATCAAAAGAAAATGGCTACACATTAAATGAAAATAAAATGAGCAACACCCTCTCCACATGAGGAGAAGGCTTTATATAGTTGAGTACATGGGCTAGCCTTGGGTTTAAGTGGGCTTCCAAGGCCGGGCTTGATATCTAATGGGCTTTAAAGCCCGTAACTTGGCCCAATTAGCTTATAGAATTCCCAGGAACATTTTCTAGACTAATACAAGGTTCGGGAATCTTAATGAGCATCACTTTACATAAAACTAGGTCTAACAATCTCCCTTAAGGGGTGGTCATTGCACATAAGGCTTCACTTCTTGTGACGTCTTGAGTCTTGGAACATTGTTGTCTTGGGAATTCTTTTGAAGTTCCTTTTGCATGCTTGTGATCATGGATGATGAACTTTAACTTGAATATTCTTAAAAAATACTGATATCTGTAGTCTTTGCCTTGATTTGTCTTGACCTACGAGATCTCTGAATCTTTATCCTTGAATCTTTATGCCGCCTTGCGATATTGTGTCTCCACCCTCATGCTCAAGGTCTTGAAAGCTTGCTAACAATCTCCCTCAACATTTTCTTTAACATGATTACTTGTACCACATCATGGAAGGAGTGTATCTTGAATCCATATGAGAATAATCTCATTGTTATTGTTTTGACAATCTGTCAAAAATGTTCTTTTTTGAGGAAAGTGCTTTACATTAGAGATTGCGGAAGACCTTTGACCACATGTGCATGAGTTTTTCTTTCATCATGTAAATATCTTTGTCAATTGCGAGCATGAGTCTGAATCTTGACACCGACATTTGAGAGACTAAGAAGTGCTAACCATAGTGCGGGAAACTTGGCAAGTATACGGTTACCTGATAAACATACATAGACGAAAGGTGTCTTTCTGTCCACTTCGTCAAATACAGTTGCAATAACCACGGTTCCCCGTTTATCAGTATAAATATTGCTGTAATCAGTATAATTCAAAAGAATCTCCTTGACAAGGTTTCGTAGTTGCACTAGCCTTTTCGTTACCAGGACGTACTCAATCAGATAACACGTGTTAAGAGTGAAGTCAATAGTTACAATCTTTCTGATTGAGTCGTTAATCATATACTTACTAGGACCAAAATCAATATCTAGTTGACACAAACTTGATTCATTTAGAATCTCGCAAGTCACCTACCATAAGCTGTTTGAAATGACTCTGAAAGGATTTCCAATTCAATCACTGGAATACTAAAAGTATCACTCTGAATGTTCTGTCAAATACCACAAGGATAATGCTTAGGAACTCTTTGATACCATATGTGTATAATGATGTCCCGACAATTTGGTATATTGGAATTTGTGTCCAAGAGAGATTTTGATGGATCCTCGTTGGCTCTAACACTATAAAGTGCACATATTAATATTGGTATCAGAGGCTGGAGCGGACTGCACTTTTTAAAATATCAAACGATCTCGGAATAAAAGAAAGCTTGATAGAAAACGTGTTGATCTCTAGTGAGAAATGAAACAAAAATCTTTTGAGAGATTCTGAGTGGCTAGGGAGTATTGTGCATTGCATCACTGGGTCCATGATGTCAGCAATCATCATTGTGATTCTGACAACAAATGTATTGACCCGGTTTTTGCCTAGGTGTATAGAGGGCTTCTTTCTTTTCACCCTTTATCCGTACAATTCTTTTTCATTCTTCAACCCCTTCAGTGCTTACCGAGACTATCATACTAGTTTGCCT
The DNA here is from genome assembly GCA_026074375.1 of Tanacetum coccineum. Taxonomy (NCBI): domain Eukaryota; kingdom Viridiplantae; phylum Streptophyta; class Magnoliopsida; order Asterales; family Asteraceae; genus Tanacetum; species Tanacetum coccineum. Next base: position 15,289 of record BQNB010050312.1, on the reverse strand, counting down.
TGTTAGGATTATTCCAGTACAAGCTCCAGCTTAAGTCGATCCTATTCTTTATTCTAACTTTACCCTCACATTTTTTCAATCATACCTAGGACTTCTATACTATCTAAAGGAGTGTCCTGGGAATCCCTTCGGTTTTTGGCTGGATCATGAACAAAGATACCTAACCTAACTCCTATTAAAATCTTGAGAAAAATATTGTCGGATCTTTGAGGTATTTCCATGAAGATACATAAAACATTTGATAAAAAATCCAATTAACCGTGTCTGAGAAATCATTATTTACACATTGAGAGTTTCTAGAGTTACCAAAAAGCCCCCTACACATATGCACCATATTATAAAAGAGTTTTGCACATGCGAGGTTTGGGAACGCACTTATAGATTGAAGATCGTATCCCGTTATTAATCCGTATTGATCAAAATTTAAATTACAATACTCCCCCTCAAAAATGCATATGTGTTTTGATAATTTTTACGTATTAGTGAATTAAAAACAAGTTAATGTCCAGAATTCACATGAGTCTACCTAAGTCTTAGGAGAACAGGAGTGCATGCAGAATGAACTAATTATTATACTCCCCCTCAATTATAGAATAGAGTGAAAACTTAGAGTGGGAGTTTGTTGAGCACACAATTTTGAAAGAATTTGAAAATTTTCTTTTTGAAAATATCTTGAAAAATTGTGCTCAACAGAAAATGATGTCAGATTTTATCGGATTAATATCATTTCCTAAGTGCTTCTTCTTGACTTCAAAACTTTAATGTTTTATATGACAGAGCTCAAGACCGAGAAGATGTGAACTTCCCGTTGTTGAGGATAAATGTACATAAATGAACATTTTCCTTTCTTTGAGGTCCGAGTCCTAAGCTGACATTTACTTAGAAGTCGTAGAGAAAAAGTGAAAGGACATGTTTTGAAAGCATTTGAAACTCTCGCTCGAACTTCATTTATTCACCCGTGTTAATATTAATCAACATTTCTAGGTGCGTAAATGTTATCGATTGTCGAGAGACATGTCGGAGAAGATTATTTTTGGTATTTTTGAAATTTTTTGATTTTATATTTTGCTTTTATAGGTTTTATATTTTTATATTTTGTTTTTCTGATAAAATATATACCATTGATGTACATTTTTTAGACACCAAAGAAGCATTGGATTGAGAGAAAAGCGTTTAAAAGCATAAACTTGGTTTTTCCAAAACTCCCCTTAAAAAAATTGGATACCAACTTATAAACAATGATGCGAAATTTGAAAGCGACATAAGAAGAGAAGGGTTGAACACAGAGATTTTGAAAAGATTTTGAAAATCCTTTTGAAAAATTCTTGAAAAATTATGTTCAACGGTTTTGAAAACAAGAAGATTTCTCTTCTTTTGAAGATAAAGCGCACTGAAGTGTACACTCCCCTTTATTTGAAGCTCGGGTTATGCACTGAAGTGTCCATAAGCCATCGTTGAAACCTCATCAAATGTCATATTTATTGTCTTTATGATTTTCTTTGTCCTTCGGTTTATACTCAGAAAGCAATGGAATTTGCAAAGTATCAAACCAATTTTGACAACCTGTCATAGAGAAAGTTGAATTTGGAAACCGTTTGCTGATAGGTTCTTGAGGGTTAGAAGTACATGCATTATCACCTTTAGAGCATCAATTACAATACACAGATTCACTGGTTGCAATTATTTTTCCTTTAAGGTCAAAAATTCTTCTAGTTGGTGACCACCTAAGGCAAGATCTAGGTGTACTAGGATTAGGTGAGGCAAGTCTTTCTTTGTACCTTACCTTTTTAGGTTTCTTGACTTTTGGCTTATGTTTCTTTTGATTTTCAACATTTGAAACATTTGCATTCTTATTGAGAGGATAAGAATTCATGTCATTCACATAGTTGAGCACACAGACATCATGATTAACAGTGATTAAACATTTCTTACACATAGCACAAACAACTTCAGATTTAGCATTTCGAATAGCAAGCTTAATGTTATTACATTCAGATGACATATGGTTCTAATTCAAAGAAGACTGTAAATTCCTATGGTTTTCTTCTATTTTCTCTAAATTATTCGAGAGCCAACTACTTTTAGACTTAGAAGGGACCTTATCATTCTTAAATGTGTTCCTAGGTTGTGGTAATCTAGGTTCTAAGTATGCTTTTGTTAAACATCTTTTAGGAGAGAAGCGCATTTGATTTGGAATTTACCTCGTTCTTGGTGATGACATAAGGTTGTGAAACAATGATCGGTTTTGTCCTAACGCTTGCTTTTACATGTTTGTTAGGCACGAAGTTGTCTACCCTAGAAGCTTTAAAAGGATTAATCCTAAAGATTCATGAGGAAATCACGTTATCATTTTTCATAACTTTTGATTCTGTGGGGGTGGGTACCAAATTTGAAGTGACTGGTTTTGACAAAGCATGTGACTCATCGATCTTGGGAAGACCCTTAGATTTTGGAAAAGGAGTTACAAAGTAGAGTTTTGATCCAGAAGAAGAAGGTGGTTTTCCCAAAATTGATTGCTTGCAAAACTGAGTATTCACACTCGTACCTTTGGTGGTGTCCTTTCGTTCAAAAACCTTATCAAATAATTGAGCTCTTAACTTAGCATTTTCATAAATCGTGTCATGTAATTTGGTTTGTAGAGAGTCAATTATTGTTTTAGTTTGAGTCCGTGTCACATTGATAGAGTCAAACAGGTTCTTGTATGCAGTCTTAAGATGAGCATTTTCTCTTTCATAACTCCGAACCTGAAACTCTAATTCTACGTTCTCATTTTCAAGTTTCTGAGACAAAGGATCAAGGGTATCTGATACACCTAGAGTATCCTTACTTTTACCCTTGATATCTCCCAACTTAGCTTAAAACCATTCGATCTTTTGTTGCATGTCATTATAAGCTTTATCGTACGAAATTTTATCATATTTGCATTCTTCACATTTTTTGTACCAGTCATTCCAAAGTTTAGCATATTCATTCTCCTTTTTAATGATACAATTTTCAAAACGTGTCTTTCAAACTTCAAGCTCATTTTGGAGATTTGAAGTAGACTACAAACCAGAATTATTTTGACAATAACATAATATTCCTAAAAACCGACAACTTCTCTCAAGAGACGCTCAATTTCCATTTCCAATGTCTTGTGCTTAGCAAGAGATTCATCAGCTTCTTTTGCAAGAGATTTGAAGTCTTGAACAAATTTGGCTGCTTCTTTCAAAAATTGTATTTTGAAATTTTGTACTCTAGCGTCAACTTGGTTAATGATAGGGAAAATTTTATCTTTTATAACTTTATGAATCTCTTGGTGAACATAAGATGACCAATTGTGTATATCTAAAGTCATTTTTTGTTTGACAACACGTTGAAGAGTCACAATGGTGCTTTTTACCTCATTTAGAAATTTTCGTGCAACACTTGGTGTAGTATCATCTGAAAACTCTTCATTTGGTATTGAAATTGATTTAGAAACATTGGCCGTTTTGGAAGTATTTGAAAAATATAACTCTTCACGTGACTTGGCCGTTTGAGAAACAAAAACCCCCGAAAGATGATTAATCTTTGTATAATTTGCCGGTTTTATTTCTTTGTTCAATTGTTTCATTTTTAAGCGACTCTCTTGAGCGAGTTCCAGTGTCTCCTCCGAATCATACACAGCAGGAGGATCATGCTTTTCTAATAGAACTTTGCCATTATACAAACTCTGTTGTTTCTGCTGAGCTTGCTTGAGATAAAAAGGATTTTGATAACCCAAAGCCATTTTCTGTTCGGTGTGGTAAAACGAGTCTGGCTTAGGTGAAAGCATGTGCATCGTTTGAATCGATTGACCCGTTTTAACCAAAATATTATCTAATTCCTTTATCTTATTCTCAAGTTGAATTTGTTTATCAAGAAGCTTGTCTTCACGTATTTTGAAATCAGACTTCAACTTTTTCTTGTCTTCAAGAAGAGAAGAAACAATTGATTTTTCCTTTGAAAGATGTTTATTTAAATTTGAAATTTCCTCATTCAAAGTCGTTATTTATTTACTGGAACTTAAGTGAAGTGCATTTATCTTTTTAGTAAGACATTATTCTTGATAAACAGACTTTTGATAACACCTTTCAAGTTTGTCATATTTTTCTTGACTAATTTCAAAACACTTTTCTTGATTTTTATATCTAGAAAGCTCAGTGGTCAATTCAGCATTAGTTTTTCTCAACTTGCAATTGACTAAGTTAACTTTCTCAGTTTCAATTGCTAAGTTATTATATAATGAATCATAAAAAACACGTGTTTTCTTAACATTTTCAGGATGTTGTTCTACTGTTCTCCTACTTTGTTCCACACTAGAAACCGCAAAAATGACATTACTATCATTCTGTTGTACTTGGTGTGGTTCAGGAATAGGCTCGAGTAGTTCAATATACTGCTCTTCTTGAGTAAACATATTGAATATATCGTTATCATAACAATTTTCAGAATGGTATACCTCAGCTGATCCATCTGAATCATAGACGAGAGCTTTGTCAGACTGAGTACCCGATGTAGATGCTTGCTGCAAATTATCCTGTAAATTGTAGTTGACGGTTACTTTCTCAATTTCATCATAGGCACCTGCAGCAGGCATGAAATCAAATTCTTCAGAATTGAGTTGGATCCCTGCTTCATCCTTTTGAGCAATATGTAGTTGTGTCTGAAGATAAGCAGCATCCCTTTTCCTTGGCTTTACTGTGCAGTTGTTGGCATAATGACCTTCTCCTCTGCAGTTGTAACACCTTAACTGATTTCCATTAATCTCATTACTATTACCCTCAGCCCGTGCTGCTATAACGTTTCCATTCCCATGCTAATTTGCAATCCCTGGGACAACACTAAGCCTATTCTGATTCCCAACATTCTGAGTACCCTTATTCTTAACTGCATTCTCTCTAAACTGGTTCCCAACATTATCATCAACCATTAGCATATGTCTGTCTTGATCTATATTCATACCCAATTAAGCAATCTGACTGTAGCAAGGGTTTGATGAACTTCTTTGGTTGTTGTTTGTTGTAGTGGTGTTGTTTAGCTAAAATCCCTTAGACATGATTTCAAGTGCCATGTCTAATGCAGTTGTAGGATCTGAGATATCTTCGGGATTTTGCATTGGTTGTTGCATGTAGTTCGTGTTGAATGAAGGTTGTAGGACAAAGTTGTTGTTGCATGTAGTTCTGGTTGAATGATGGTTGTGGGTTATAGTTGTTGTTGGGTAGTGGTTGTTGTAAGTAGGTGTTTGATGATGGTAAATCAGGGTGAAACATTGGATAATTGAAAGGATTGTTGGAATTTACCATGAGTGCTAAAGGATCTTGTGTTTTTTCAAGTCGTTCAGCTCTTAGTTCATCTACCTCCTTTTGATTGTACTTCAAGAAGTCATACAACTGAGTGTAATCTGTAGTATGTAAGTCCTTTGTTTGATGCACGATGGTAACATGTCGACTCCATTCTAGTTGTAAGTTATTTAGGAACTTGAGATTACTGACAAACTTTTCTGGAAAGTGTTTGTTTCTCTTGAAATCATTCATCAGTTTTGAGAAACGATGATAGTAAGACTCAATCGATTCCTCATTAGTGGAAGTAAACCTTTCCCACTCATTAAACAACTTAACTTTCTTTTCTTGGATTCCAATGTCAGAACCTTTCATCATCTGCTGAACACGTAACCAGATTTCTTGAGCAACTTCACAGCTATCAACAGCTGCATAGATGTCTTCGGGAAGAATGAGAAGAATGGTCTGAATTGCTTGATCATCATCTTCCATTTGTTTAATTTCTACTTTAGTGAGTTCATCGTCAGTTTGTTCATGAAACGTTTCAGGAACAGGAACTGTACGGGCTAGATCACCAGGTTCAGGAATCATTCGTATGACATATGGACCATTCATAATGGAGTTGTAGATTAACTTTCCATTTGGTCTACTCTTAGCATAACAGAGAAGACGTGATGACCATGGAACATAGTTCTCTTTGTTAAGCATAGGAGGACGGTTTTTGAAACCGGCTGCATAAATGTCTTGTTGAGTCGACATTACAAAAGTGATGTGAAATGATAAAATAGGATCGATTTAGTGATTATAATTTGCTTGTTAGAAGTTAAAGTGATTAAGTCCTTGGGTTAACACGGGATTTTACAAATCTATGACTAAAACCAAAAAAGTATGAACCTTTACGGGATTTTACAAAGTCAAGAAGAAATCGTGAGATGATTGTTTGATGATATGTTTGATGTAGTAAAGTTAATTTTGTTAAGTACAAGTTCGAATGAAGTCCTTGATTTAAATATGGTTCAACTTTGTGTTATACGAGGATTTGTCTAAGTATAAAATGGCAAACCACCATGAAGAGGCAAACCACTACCAAGTATACAGAACAAACCGCTGGAAGACTCAGACAAACCGCCACCAAAAATAACCCTAAACCGCTGCCAAAGAAGTGATCAAACTGATGCTTATATTGTCCAAACCGCTGCCAGGATATCAAGCAAACCGTCGGCAATTTCTTATCAAACTGCTGGCACTTTAACCCAAACCACTGGCAAAAGCAATTGATCAAACCACTGGCAATTTCTACAAACCGCTGCCAAGTTAATGACCAAACCGCTTCCTGTTTTTCTTACACAAACCGCTGGCACTTGATTATCAAACCGCTGCCTCTAAGTTTGACCAAACCGCCATTAACTTTAGACTATCAAACAACTACAACTTTGAAACCCGGTATACCGCTGGCTTGAATAATCTATTAAACCGCCACCAGATTTCTCACCAAACCGCTGCCAAGTGGTAAAGTGGACAGAGTTTCGTTTCTATTAGCCTATGAAATAATCAAACCGCCACCAACCTGTTCAAACTGCTACAAGAACAAAATAACAAACCGCTACAAAATAAGAATGGCAAACCACCACCTTCAAACAAACAAACCGCCACTTAGGTGTCACTTTCAAGAGAGTACAAGTCACTTTCTTGTCTTTGTTTTCTTGCCAAGTTAGAACTACCAAACAAAACACGGTACACAAGCTTGTCTTTTAACTCTTTCTACAAACCGCCACAAATACAAACTTTGTTTTAATCCTAATCAAACCGCCACCTTGAACATAAGCTCGAAATAAGCAAATTAAGCCTAATAAGCTGATCTAACAACTTATATTAGCTATGAAGGGTTAAGACTAGGTGGGAGGGAGATGATTAAACACACTATAACACAACTTTCCTTGTGATTCTCTAAGAACGAACCAAACCTCCACTTAGGAAAGAAAAATAAGCCGAATAGAATAAGCTTTCAATAAGCTAGATTTCAATATAAATAAGCCACGAATTCATTAACCTAATATGCTAAAGACTAGATAGAATAAGAACGTACAAGCTTTTCTAACACAATAGCTTAAAAACCAAGGAATCCGAAAGCTTGTAAGCTTATATATAAGCTTGAAATATGGTTAAAACCTACGAACACCTTAAAAACAAACCACAAACACTAAGAAACCATGAGCTCTTGATACCACATGTTAGTTTACCAATTCACAATCAAACACACGAATTTGCAAGAGAAAAACTAGAGAGAGAGACGTTGTAGAAAGAGAAATAAAACAAAGAAAATGGTTACTTCACTAAAAGAGAAAAATGGAGCAACACCCTCTCCACACTTGGAGAGGGCTTTATACAGTATGTTACATGGGCTAGCCTTGGGTTTAAGTGGGCTTCCAAGGCTAGGCTTGATATCTAATGGGCTTAAAGCCCGTAACTAGGCTCAATTAGCATTATAGAATTCCTAGGAACGTAAACTAGACAAATAAAAGGTTCGGGAGTCTTAATGACCATCACTTCACATATACTAGGTCTAACAGTAAATGTTATCGATTCCAAGAGACATGTCAAGAAGATTCTTTTTGGAATTTTTTTTATTTTTTTATTTTTTGATTTTGTATTTTCTTTTTGAAATTTTATTTGTTTTCTTTAAAAAATAGTTACATTTTCCTCCATTGACATTTGTTGGTGATTAATCGTTCTATTATGGACATTCTCGTACATAGACTGTATAGTAATTCCAACTCTTGTTTATGTAGCGTCTTGTCCTGAGAACACTTTTGAACCAAGCCTCTGAACCTGACAGTCATTTGTGGTCGTGAATTCTGATTCTGAACTGTTAATCAAAGTTTTGAATGGTTATCAAATTAGAATTCTTGAACCTTTTTTTGAAATATCAATCTTTTTCACATACCACACACTATTTGTCCTTTTTAGATTCGTAAGATTACAAGCACTTTATTAAGTACCGTCACTAACATTCAAAGTTGTTTTTGCAATTCATAGTTAGTAATATCTTCATTTGAACCATTTGTGTTCATTGTCCAACCTTTTTCGAAGTTGAATATTTTTTCTATTAACCCATCTAAGACTAACAACTTTGAAAATTTTACCCTCGATATCTAAACCTAAACAAGATCTAGAGTCATTTTTTCTCATCACAATGACAATCTTTTATTGAAAATCTATGTCCATTTTGGGATATGTCTTTCTGTGTTCTTTGCAACACTTATTTTGCTCACGGTTTGTTTCTGTTCGTTCTTATGGATGGAAACCTAGCTCTGATTTTAACCTCATACAAGAATTTTTCTACTCACATCCATATTTTGCATTAAAGACACATCTTCATACATGACGCAAACAAAATGTTTGGATCAAAAAAATTTTCTCTAAAATTCCTAGAGTGGTCTCTATTACAGTCTTTTAGGCTTATCAAAATACTCTATGGATCAACCAGCCTCTGTTTGAGTATTGCTTCTATTTTGGTTTCTATTATTTGTGTCTTTTTCTTAGCTTCCTCTAGATAGTGATTACGAACCATGTCATTTGAACTAAACCTTGGCATGGTCTTTGAACTATTCTTAGATTCGCTAGATGCAATCACGCGAGGAGGTTTTACAAAAGCAGATTCTCTTTCCTTAGGCAAATAATGTGCAGTGACTGGTTTTGACAAATCGTTATTCACATCAACTTGGGAGGCAAACCGTGGTTGTGAAATTCTAGGTCATTCAAATTTAAATGCAGTCGGTTGTCTAACAACGGATTGGTTTCTGAGTGGATGTAAAATCGGTTTCCCTAAAATTGATGATTTTGCAAACTTAGTATTCACATTATTTCCTTTTAATTTTCTTAACTCATTTTTTAATGCTGCAATTGTAAACCTCTTTTCCTGAAGTTGAGCTTTGAATTCATCATTTTTAGCAATCAAAGAAGTTGTGTGTTCTATAGTCTTAGCTCTTGTTGTCTTGATAGAATCAGACAGTTCTTTGTAATGCTTTTTCAGAGTCTCCTTTTCCTTAAGTAATTTAACCACTTTGTGTTCCAATTAGATGTTTATTGTTTCATATACATCTATGTCATGTGTAACCTTGGCTTCATTACTTTTTGCTTTCAAAAATTGACCATGTAGCCCTTCTTTTAAAGCTTAATTTTGATATTTAAGTTCAAGATTAATACAATGTGCTTCCCTTCTTAAAAAATCTTTTTGAAATTGGTCAACGACCTTTTTAAAAAAAATATTTTCAGATTCGAGAGATTGATTTAAGAGTTCAGTTGACTGGTTATCAGTTAATTTAACAGGCAAAAGACGTATGTCATGACATTGTTCAACATTCTGGTCAACCTCTCCTTCATTATTGAATTCAAGTTGCTCAGTATGTTGTTGTCCTGTAGCAAATACATTATGATCAGCAGTCAACTGTACATCAGCCATTGGCTCTTCATCATATATGGGTCTGATATCAGCATCATCAACGTCTATATCATTCCCTGACTTGCTGCTTGTATCCTACTTTTCTGATTTTGTCCCACTGCTTTCTGTGTCAACTAAACTAGCATCTAATGCTTTACTCGTATCAACCTTTTCTTCTGTTGTCTGCATCTGTCTTTCATTCACCCAGCTGTCTTACTCTCTTTTATGTAGTGCTTTTTTATCAATCGACTTCTTAACATATTCCATGTGTTGGATCAGTTTATCATGGAATTCTCGAATCTTGAGTTGAGTGTATTCTAGAAAGTACTTACGTGTCATTATAACATATTCATCATCCAAATAAATTTGTGACTTGATAAACATCTGAAACTGTATCTCGAGTACTTTAAAAGCAGCCATGGATCCAATCTCTTGAAATTCTTCTTTGTCAAGTTGGCTTTTTAGTTGATCCATGTTTAGGAACATTGTACCTGTGAAAGTCTCTAGATCTTGACCAAAGAGTGTCGCAAATGCAAGTTTGAATCCATACTCGGTTCGAGTTCCTTTTAAGTCATTGTTTGAAAGAAGGTTGAGGTGTGAATGAAGTCGTCGAAAAGATACCATGCAACTTTCTTTTGCTTTATCTTGCATTAGTTGCATTTGTTGTTCTTTCAAATCTGAACACGAAGATAAAGTATCTTTTGTTTCCATTTTTACCGTGATGTGAAATGAAAATGATTTGTAGGATCTTAAGTAGGTAAAGTGACTGTTGTTGTGGATTGTTGTTGTTAGAGTTCACGAGATTTTACAATTCTATGACTTAAACCGAGAAAAGAATAATCTTTTACGGGATTTTACTAAATCAAGAAGAAACCGTGAAAGAATGATTAATTGTTGGTGAAATCGTTGTTGTATTTGAAGTATTAGAACTTTTGTTAACGATTTGATGAGCTAAAAGGATGAACGGTTACTACACTTTCAACTTAAAATGATTAACGGTTAATTAAAACACAAACAAGGACTAATAGTGTAATAGAAATCCAAGTTAAATGCTTAACGATTGTTAATTATAGTTGTAGGGACTATCGGTGCAATAATGGTTCAATTTAGAGGGCTAAAGGCTGAATAATAGGTTCTGAGGACTAACGGTGTAAAGCGGTTTGAACTTTGAGGGTTAACTGTTGTTATATCATTAACAAAGGATGAACTTTAAAATTGTGTTGAAGTCCAGGCACTAAAGTTGTCAAATTCGAATTAAGTTTGATATTTAACAAATTCCCTCCAAACAGTAGCTTCTTCTTTGTTTTAATGTGAGAAAATGCAACGAATGTTTAACTTGTCTCGCGAACTCGTACGGTTATCGTCGATCAAGAGTAAATACATTACGGCGATCTACGAAGGATCGCGATCGTAATGATATAGGTTAAAAGACCCGCGAATAATCGAAACTCAAAACCCGCAAAACCAAAATAACTTGAAGGAAGCCAGAAACTTGTATAAATCGGTCACCTTAAACCTATATAAATTGGTTCTCCTAACTCTGTATATTTTGGTTAACTAATAATGAATAAATCGGTTAACCTTACACCATGTATAAATCGGTTGTCTGTAAATTGCATAATCGGTTGATAAAGAAAACTGCATAAACCGGTTACTTGAGATGTGCATAAATCGGTTACCAAGGGATGTATAAACCGGTTAACTAATAGTGCATAAACCGATGACACCAAGGTGCATAAATCGGTTAGCAACTAAACAAAACGTACTAGTTGTCTTCTTGCAAAAACCTAAAATGTCCTTTTCCTTGTCTTTAATAGAAACCAACAAAACGTCGTTGTCTTGTTTCAAACCGTGGAGACCACAAGAAAATAAGCTTTGAAATAAGCTGTTGAGCTAATGAAATAAGCTACAACAAGGACAAATAAGCTGTGACATGTTTTGACAATGATAGGATGTTGTTTTTGTGTTGGATACGTTTAAAACCCTTTTAACCTTTAAAATAAGTCGAGTGAACTTAAGCTCTAATAAGCGTTAAAAAGCTGTTTCAGATTGAAATAAGCTAACAAAAAAGATGACTACAAAGCTATAACAGTTTTTAAAATAAAAGAGTTTAAAACTTTTTATGAGAGAAAAGCATACAGGAAAAAAAACTAGAAATAAACTGTGTAAAAATATGCAAAGAATAGGCTTGTAGTAATCTACTAACGACAAGCCCAAGCCTCACACAATAGACAACAATAATCCACAAACATGTTGGACCAAGAAATATGGTATTTTATTGATTAATAAAGAAACCATATTAATCCGTGAGCTTTTATCACCAAAAAGAGATTTCGAAATAAGCTAATAAGCAACCACAAAAGAAATCACAAGAATCACTAAACCCACCCGAGGCTCTGATACCACATGTAGGAACCAAGAAATCACTTTCACTTCACCATGGTAATCACCAAGAAACAAGATAAGAAAAAGAGAAGAAAAGTAGGAAGAAGTTAGAAAGAGAAAGTAGAGAGAAAAGAGGAATGGTTGAATTCTTGCAAATTAGAGAAATACAAATGAGAACCAACACCCTCTCCACATTTGGAGAGGGGTATTTATACCAACACTTGGGCCGACCTATTAAGGCTTTCTTTTGGGTCGTGTGGTTTAATGATAATAGGTCGGGCTCGGGATTACTTGGGCTTTAGCCCACAACGTATACACTATTAGATTAAATAACGAGCCCGATACCTATAACTAGCCTATTACAACATATAATAGGTAAAGACTGAACTTCCGTGATTAGTAGCCGAGCTTCCTTGTTCGGCTCAATATTTTGAGGCTAACACATTAAGTTATTGACTTGATCAAGGACTTATAAAAAGATGCAATTGGCTTAGTAATACTATTGATACCATTACGTTTTAACTGAAGTTGGTATAATAGGAAAAGCCACAAAAGTATAAGATCAATCTTATTGGAATACCACATTTTATGGAATGTCCAACAAGGGTAATCAAACTATATATCGATATTGTTTGATTCATGATGACCTTAATTTATTTACCTCTTAAGAGAGATCAAGGTTAGATAATTGAGTATGTCATAGATATATCCAATTAGACTCCAACCTAGAAGATTAATTAAGATAAATGAGATGTATCTCATTATGTCTTGATTGAAGTTCTAAATTTTGTAAAAATCTCTTGGAGATTATTATTGACAAATGCCTAGAACTGTTAAGTGTATCTTGGTGGATGCCCAAAGAAAACGATGGGATGTTATTTCTATAACCCACACGAGAACAAAGTTTCTGTTGCTCGTCATGCTGAGTTATTTGGGAATTGTCTCAAATGTACAAGAAGCGAGTAGGAGTCTCACTCTTCTAAAAGTGAATGGGAGTATTGTAGGTCTTGAATTACTTCAAGAAGAAGATACATAAACTTTCTAAAACGCACTAGCAAATGTCATACTAAGGTAAGGCATGAAAATGTTAGACCTTGGAATGATGTTACTCATATTCATAGATCCGCAAGGATACCTCATGATATGTTTCTATGTTAATGGTGAGGATTATGAGTTAGAGGATCATTATGAACCTGCTAACCAAAGGAGATGCATTATTAGATCTTGGATTTAATGAATGACTCAAAGACTATGAATGAAGAGATGTTGTCCAAATGGAGATAATCATATTCTTGGAATTTGTTTTTATCTTTAACCTATCAGTTTGATGATGAGGTTTAAATGAGTTTCCTTTTTTAGAGAAGGCTCATAAGGACATTATTTTGTATACATATTTATTGCACGTAAAATGACATAAGTGTGTACTCATTCTCAAGTAATTAACTATGATTAAAACTTCCTCATTTACGAACTTTAAATATATAAAGATGATTGAATTGTCATACTTGTTTTCTTGGAAAGAAATATGACAAATTAGATTCCAAGAACTCTTTATTAATTAATTACTTTGCGAGGATGATATGTAATCAAATAAAGTTTTGTGAATCCAATATAATCTTTAGAAAGTATACAAAAATACTAGAATCCAATCATGGATTAAAAGCACGCATCTAATGAGCATGATCTTAAGTTTAATTGTTAAATAAATCACTTTTTGGATTTGATTTTTAATTATAAGTAAGATATCTTATGAGTACATCTCAAAGCTAGTGGGAGTAAATTTGTTTTTACTTTTCTAAAATAGATTATGTTATTGAACATAATTAGAAACAATTTATTTATCTAAGTAAGATTTTATCACTTAGATTGAAATAGAGTTTCTTGTAAGTATTTTAGAAGATGAAACATGTAACCTTGGAATAATATGTTTGACACATTAAACATATGTGGTGAATTAAGTCTGAATACAATATGAAATATCATTGAGTGAAACTCGAATGATCTATCTCACTTGGTAAGATTGAACACATGAATGGAAACCTTAAGACCCACTAAAGGATTCATTTTGTACATCATATTGAGTATAGGATAAGTTTTACCATTTGCATAAGTGTTAACTGATTTGACTACATTAAAATCTAATTGAAAGATATTAGAAGGAACATTTTGTTTAATGTTTAAATTAGGAATCCATTCCTAGATATAATAATGAAGATACTATGGATATACATTGTGGTAATCATAGTAAGATTATTATGATCAACAAATCTTGATTTTGTGTGATATCTAAACATTATTAAAGAAGTGTTCAGAATTTACGGTAGGTTAGCATAGTGTTGTTTGTATACACTAGTGCTTGTTTTAATTGAGATGATACTCAATCTTTGTAGAAGCAAGTTTTCATCTTATATGCTAACATTGCTGGCTACATATGCTTAGTTTAAAAGCATAGTTGCATAATGCTATATTAAAAGAATAAAAATACTTTACAGTTTGGAAAATTGTTGAGATGACTGTTTCCATTAGGATGTTTTGTGTATGTCATACATCTTATGGAAAGTAATGTGACTAGACTTATATAAGTTATACTTATAAGTGAGTGCACTAATATGTGCTTAATTACACATATTTTATACCTAATAAAACGAGCCTAAATGACCAAAAAAAGACAGAAATTGCCAAATATATGTTTGTTTTGCTTTGTGTACTGTGCAGGTATCGAATATCGACAAAAAGGACGAAAAATGAAGCCAAATTGGACAAAACCGAGCAAGGATTTGGAAAGAACAGAAAAGTCAAAAGCCAAAGGCAAAGAGTCAACCCCGAGAAGATTATCAAAAAAATATATATATACAACTTTAAAGAACCAAAATTGTCAAATCCCAAAGTTGTAATAAGGGAATAAAAGGTTCAAGGGCTAAAATTAAAATTTACCTAAAGTATAACTTTAGGGGCAAAACTGCCAAACCCCTAAAGTCACACATCACATGGACCTTGAATGTAACTACTTATAAAACTATGAAGGGCCATAGTTGTCAACGGCCTAAAGTTTTACCACCACAAGGACTTGTGGTGCAAAGAAACATGTATCTTTGAGGGGTCATTCTTGCATCTTTCCCAAACTTCTCCCCTGTTTATCCCAAAACAGACAAACACCAATTTCCCGCCCAAGAAAACCCAA
>BQNB010050311.1:24789-41569 GCA_026074375.1 Tanacetum coccineum | reverse complement strand
TGTTTTGACTTCTTTTTGACTTTGACTTTGTCGGGGTTGACTTGGGCTTTGTCGGGGTTGACTTTTCTGATGACTTTTTGACATGATTGACTTTTGGCTTCGATTTGGCTTTGTCTTCACATACTTTTTCATTCCGTGCTCAGTTTTGTCATTTTTGTCTTTGTTTTTTGTCCTTTTGTGAATATCCGTTTCCTGCAGAATATAAATGCAAAACAAACATATATTTGGCAATTTTTGTCTGTTTTTGGTCATTTAAGTCTGTTTTTAATGGGAAAAAGGTATGTGTAATTAAGCACATACCAAAATCCCCCATACTAAGGTATTGCCGTGTCCTCACGCAATGTTATGAAATAAACATTTACGAAAACTAAGAATCTCAATCCCCCTCGACTAATAACCTAAAGGCTCAAATCCAAATTTCAAGGACTTCGCTACTTGATAACCGGAAGTCGTTCTCGAATGTGAGTGACGAATAAGTATATAGTTAAGAATCTTAAGAAAAGAAAGATGTAGCATCAAAGGTTTTTCAAGTCAACATTCAAGCAAGGTTTATGGCATGTTGGTTTAGAAATCAAAATCCACAAGATGGAAAGTTATCAAGAGGGCAAAGAGACTGTGCTTGGTTGATGATTCAAGTGTTCAAGATCACAATGGTCAAATACAGTTTCAAGGATACAAGCTCAATACAGAAAATCAGAATGATACTAAACATACTCACAGGGAGAAATGTCAATAAGGTACGAGCTAAAGGGACTAAAGACACAAGATAGTATGCTAGGCTTAAAAGTTTTGGTAAATAGAGTGAATCCCTTAGGGGGAGCATTGTTGGAACAAAAAAGTGTGGGTTCTTTCACGATGTAAACAGGTCTTGCTCGTAGATTATTGCTGTCTTAAGTATAGACGGATATCGGCCCAAGGCCTTGGGAAGCCCATCATAGCCCATGGGCGGCCATCATGTAACTATATAAGGCCCTCTCCTAGCCTTAGAGAGGGGTGGTTGTTTTCTTTTTTCCATTTTCACATAGTAATAACACTTCATCATCCATAACTTTTCTCTCACTAAACATCCACACCAACATCTCTCTTCTCTCTTGTTCATGGTAGATCATTAGATTACATGTTTATTCATCATAAACTTGGGGTTTTTGTTTTTGAAAATTTGATTCTTAGAGAATCACTTCAATTATGCTGTTTTGATTATCAAAGTAGTTATACATTGTTATATCTTAGTTCTAATTATACAAACAATATCAAATAAAAATCGAAAAAAACCACATTTATATGATTTGATTAAAAATCAAAACCCTAGATATGAAATCAAAAAGAAATTAAGATGAAATCACTTACAATTGTTGTTATAGATTGATGATTAGTTGATGATCTTGTAGATTAGTTGCTCCAATTCGCCGATTAATAGTTATGTATGATTGAGTGTTTTAGTTCGTTGTTGGTGTGTTTTTTTTTGTTTGTTGTAGGTCCCAATTTGTTCAAAATTGTTATTTAACCTGCGATCTGTGACACACGGATCCACTAAATAAACGCACGGATACTCCCTTAGGTGAATCTTGGGTCTGCAAGTGTCAAAAAATACGACATAGTTGATTTTTGGCAAATTGAGATTGGAAGGTGTTGTGTTTTTGGAATTGAAGTATATTAATAGTATATTTTTAAGAGTATGTGATATAATTTTCGGAGTCGACATTCAAGTTTGGAACAAATCGTGCAAAAACTTGTCTTGAAATTTCACATGGAATTTCAACGTAGTCGATCATGGAGTATGTTATCTTTTCGCATAAGTTTGACCCATTACTAATAACACAATCCTTTGTGAACATTTAGATTTCAAAAAACCATCGTCCCACAAGTTCGAGAGTTTGTAATTTGATGATTGTTCTTTACATCCTTTTTAATCGATTTCGTAATTTTCATGTATTGACCATACATGTAGATTTTGAAAATATCTATGGTCATTTTATTGATATCTTCTTAATCTAATAAAATTCTAATCTCGGTTATGTTCACGATCGGAAGTTTTGTAATTGGAACTTGTAATGAGAATTAACATCTTTTGAATAATGATTAATTACTTCATTGAATTTCAGCTTACGATTATTTTTTGAAATGATGAAGAATCACTATCCATGATAAGTTCCATCATTCCTAATCCTAATCTTAAATAATTAAATACTTCACGTTTTAAAAGCTTAGTAAATATACCGGCTATATTATCTTCGGATGCAACTTTCTCGATAGAGATATTGCCCTTTTGGACATTATCGCATAGAAAGTGGTGACCTATTTCTATATGTTTAGTTCTAGAGTGTTGTACAGGGTTTTTGCTTAAGTAAATAGCGCCTTTATTGTCGCACATAATCATAACGTCGTCGAGGCGTATGTCGTAGTCGATGAGAGCTTGTTTCATCCATAGTGCTTGTTGACATGTCTTACCGGCAGAGACGTATTCAGCTTCGGTCATGGAGATAGCAAGGGCCGTTTGTTTCTTAGAGAACCAAGATGTTAAAAAATATCCCATGAACGTACAAACGCCACTAGTGCTTTTGCGATCAACGTAATAGGCTGCGTGGTCGGAGTCAGCATAAACTATAGTTTCTATTCCGGTTCCTTTTGGATACCATAATCCTAAGTGACTAGTTCCTCTAATATACCTAAATATATGCTTAACGGATTCTAAATGGGTAGTCTTAGGATTTTCTAGGAAACGAGCACATAAGCAAACACTAAACATAATATCAGGCCTACTAGTAGTTAAGTAAAGTAAACTACCAATCATACCTCAATATTTAGAGCTATCCACGGAGTCGGCTTTATCGTCTTTAGTGAGCTTGATATCCGTTGACATCGACGTCTTGGTTGGTTTGGAATCTTCCAACCCGAACTTCTTTAACATCTCCTTGATGCATTTAGATTGATTGAAAAATATTCCGTCTTCCATTTGTTTGATTTGAAGACCCAAGAAGAAGTTCAACTCGCCCATCATACTCATCTCAAACTCGTCGTGCATGATTTTTTCAAAATCATCACCCAAGTTTGACTCGTGGAACCAAATATAATGTCTTCGACATATATTTAAACAATGACAAGGTGTGATTTTGATATCTTAGTAAAAAGTGTGTTGTCGACCATTCCCATTGAATACTCGTGTTTTATCAAAAATGCTTTTAGTCTATCATACCAAACTTTAAGAGCTTGCTTAAGACCATATAAAGCTTTCTTAGGTTTATAAACATCGTTTGGTTTTCGAAAATCAATGAACCTCGGAGGTTGAGCAACATAAACCTCTTCGTTTATAAAATCATTTAGAAAAGCACTTTTTACATCCATTTGATATAGTTTAAAATCATTTGCACAAGCAATAGCAAGAAGTATTCTAATTGACTCTAATCTAGCTACCAGAGCATATGTTTCATCATAATCTATACCTTCTTGTTGATTATATCCTTGTGCCACTAATCTAGCCTTATTTCTAGATACTATACCGTTTTCATCTAATTTATTTCTAAAGACCCATTTTGTTCCTATGACGGATTGACTTATAGGTAGAGGGACTAATTCCCAAACATCATTAGCTACAAATTGATTTAGTTCTTCTTGCATAGCTACAATCCAACTTTCATCTTTTAAAGCCTCATTAATATTTTTGGGTTCTATAGTAGATATAAAACAAAAGAAATTGCTATGATTTTGGGCTTGAGACCTTAATGTTCTTTGATTAAGATTTCCTATGACTTGATCTAGTGGATGATTCTTGGACTCCTTAATGTTAACAATTTCGTCAACTTCTATCGACTCATCTTCTTCATTAATATTATTTACTACTTTGGTATTTCTTTTAATAGCTTCTTCTTCACCAACATCATCATCAACCAATGGTGATAATTTGGTAGGAGGAGGACTTTCATCGAATGTCACGTTGAGTGATTCTTCGACTTTCATAGAGTGTTTATTTAATACTACATAAGCTTTACTATTTTGAGAATACCCTAGAAAAACACCTTCGTATGACTTTGGGTCAAACTTGGTTAAATAGTCTTTAGTATTTAAAATGAAGCACTTGCTTCCAAATACTTTGAAATATTCTAAAGAGGGTTTCCTACCTCTAAATATTTCATAAGGGGTTTTTCCTAGTATTGGTCGAATTAATATTCTATTTAATATATAAGTTGACGTATCAACGGCATTACACCAAAACTTTTATGGAATTGATTGTTCATTAAGCATGGTCCTAGACATCTCTTGTAAGGTCCTATTCTTTCTTTCTACTACCCCATTTGATTGTGGAGTACGTGGAGCCGAGAAGTTATGAGTAATGCCTTGTGCATCACAATAAGCTCCGAATTGTACTTCATTATCAAATTCCCGACCATGATCCGTTCTAATAGCTACTATAGAACTACCTAGTTGGTTTTGAATTTTCCTACTTAATATTTCAAATTTCTCAAAAGCTTCATTTTTAGTTTTTAGAAATCTAGTCCATGTATACCTAGAATAATCGTCTACTATTACTAAGGTGTATAAATTACTTCCATAGCTTTTAATTTTCGACGGACCAAATAAGTCCATATGTAATAATTCTAAACATCTTTTAGTAAAAATCATATTTTTAGCTTTTATTGACTTGCATTGGGGGGAGCTTGTTCCCTATTTTGCAAGCATCACAAAATTGTTTATCATATTTTAGCTTAGGTAAGTTTCTAACTAATTCTTTAGATGACAAAGATTGAATTAAACGCATATTGGCGTGACAAGTATTATGTGCCATAAGGTAGAGTTATCTACTACTGTGGCGAGACATAGTTTGTCTTGAGACTTATTTCCTAATTTCATTACGTATAAACCATTTTTCCTAATTCCATTTCCTATGATTTTACTATCTTTAATTATTTCACTACCTTCTTCCGTGAATAAGACTCTACACTTATTGTCATAAATTTGACCGACACTAAGTAGTTAATGATAGTATCTTTGTGTTCTTCGTTAGATATAGGTGAGAGAAGTCATTTGAGATCGTTACATTTGCCTTTGTTATTTCTTTTACGTTACTTACAAAGACAACATTACCTCGTTGTATGCTTTTGCTAGGTAGAGAATAAACTTTTGTTAGCGGTCATTGTCTTGCGAGAAACCACTTTCTTTGATCAAATTCATCTGGTTAGAGCATGTTCTCAAGATACCTATTTCAACAAAAAACAAATTCATGCGTTTGGTCCCCAATATCTCCTGGGTTCCAAAAATGTTAGTATTGTACATCCTTTGCATTTGTTGCAATTGATTGGGATATATGCAATTGGGATACAATTTCCCATATGTACAAAGCCTTGACTTTGATGGTTGTTCTAATTCATAAGATAGAAGTTTTGGTGAATTGGTTCTCTAGAGTTTGTTCTAGGTTGAGGTGTGTTGTATCTTGGTTGAGAGGAGATCTTTCTTCTAGGTGGAGGTGTTTTGACTAGAATCGGTTTTGACATACCTAAACCGCTTTTAATGTGATGGGTTTTAAGACGGTTCTTTGACTCATCAATTTATTATTATTAGTTTTTCCTAATAATGAAAAATCCGATCTCGAAGACATGGTTGGACTAAAAACGTGTTTTGTCACATTTTCAGCAACTGTGCGACTCACGGATCCATGTATGGTGGATCCGTGCACCTTTATGGTGGATCTGTAGGTGGAATTTTCAGCTGATCGAGCCCACCAAAACCTATGGGTTGGTTTTCGCTTGTTGACGCTTTACTACTATCAAATCCTAGACCTATTTTACAACTAGATGGGCTTTTGATTATTTAACATTTCTCTTATTGAATTGGCGCTTTTATCAAATTTTACAAACTTAACTTGAGTTTCCTTAAGTCTAGAATTTTTCAATTTAAGTTCTTGACATAATTTACATGCAATATCAATTTCTTTACTTCTCTCAAGTTTCTTAATTTTCTCGTTCAATTCTAAAATTTCTTTTTCTAAAAGTCTCTTTTAGTTTCAAAATTTTATTTTGTTAAATGATTTTTAAGCTAATTTCACTAAGCTATCGTATCTATTTGGTACGTAATTCTATCAAGAGAGAAGACGCGTTATCACTATAACAAGAGGAGTTAAGAGTTACCTCATTTGATGATTGAGCCATGAGACAAGTTTCATCATTAGTTTTGTCTTCGACGTCATTTTCGCTATCGCTCCAAGAACCTCCAATAAAGGCCTTTTGATCTTTGTTGCGAGGTGGTTTTGGATAATCGCCAATGAGATGATTTGGATCACCGCATCTAAAGCATTTCCGGTTACTCTTTCCTTTCTTCTCATCCCTTTGTCGGAATGACTTCTTTTCTTCTCTTGGTTGCCTAACAAATTTACCCTTTCTTCTAAAGAACTTTTTAACGTTCCTTACGGCCATAACATATTCTTCATCATTACTTTTGAATGTCTAAGTTTCATCATCACTAGACTCTTTCTTAGCTTTCAAGGCAATGGACTTAACTCTTTCCTTTTTGCCTTTATAGATTATTCAAATCGTTTTCTATGACAATATATGTACTTTTAGTATCTGCCGAATAAGCTCGTCTAGAGCTAGTGATGACAAATCTTTCGATTCTTCAATCGCCGTGACCTTTGCTCTCCATTTTTAGGTGTAAAAGCCTAAGAAATTCCTAACATAGTTATTGGGCTAGAGAAACCTTCATCAAGGCTTTAAGACTAGTAATATTAGTGTTAATCTAGCAAAACCGCTATCAATAGATTCTTCTTCAAGGATAGTAAATTGTTCATTATTAGTTGAACAAGAAGATCAATTTTATTATCCTTTACTTGGCTATTACTTGATGTCGGTGACTTACAACGACTGCCCCAATTTCTTTGCATTTTTACACATAAAAATTATTTCGTATTCCTTTTTAGGTAAAACTTATAAAGAACCATTTTAGCTTTATTAATTTTAGAAAGTTTCTTTCTTAAGATCGTCGGATATGTTCTTCAAGGAACAACTCTAAAACTTTGAGGTAACTTCATTTTTGGCAACGGTGGAGGAAAATCACCATTCAAGATATTATGCCAAAAGATCGATATCTTTTGCTTTCACATAAGTTTCAAATCTATTTTTCCAATATATAAAATGATCAGTTTCAAAAAGTGGTGGTCTTTGCATAGATTGCCCTTCTAGATATTTATCTGAACCAAAAGATCGATTCAAGCTTTAATTTACAATATACGTTAAAGATCTTAGTGACTTTGGCTTCTGATACGAATTGTGGAAACTAGAAAGGGGGGGGGGGGTTGAATAGTTTTACCATTTTTAAATTAAAACTTAGATTATCAACTTATATGAACTCAAGAGATATACACAATTGTATATGATAGTGATGCAATAAGTAAATAAGTAATCTACAAAGTATGAATAAGTAAAGATAAGAAAGATCAAACCGATGACACAATGATTTATAGTGGTTCAGCTACGAAGCTCCTCTTCGCCCTACTCCACTCCCCAAGTACCCAACTTGAGAGTTATCTTCCCTATGTCAACAAGCTCCCTTTAGGCGGAGAAAACCGTACACGTCGCTTAGACTTTTTCCGGTACAAAGCTAAATACCGAGTTTTACTTCAAGATAGAACTAATATAACACACTATGTGTTTTGTGTCCTAAATACTAACCTATCATACACATATGATATACACAACACACAACACAAGATATACAAGATGGATGGTTATCACAAATCGATGATGGACACAATCACTTGAAGCTTGAGTCTTCGTAAGTGGTTCCTTCACTAAAGAGTAGAATGAGTTGATCACTTGTAATAGATTATGTAACAAAGTATACATAAACGATCAAAGAATATGTAAAAGTAAAGATAATATGTGTGTAAAAATATTTGTCAAGAGTTGTTTTAAAATGAAGACTTAAGGTTGCTATTTATAGGCAACACATTGAAATTCAAATGCTGTCCCAGACAGCTGGATGGTGCGACTCACGGATCCACCATCAGCTGGATTCGTCCCTTATTACGGTTTATCCGTGGGAGGAGCTAGGCCAGCTTTTGTCATTTTATGATTAACCCCAAATCATATACTAAATCTTTTTTTGTTGCTTATAAAACCATCTGTTTATTAGATTCTTCTAGAACAAAATATTTCTTATCACTAATAAGGAAAGATTTTCTAGATTTGGGAAGATTTAGAAAGATTTGGAAAGACTGTTTTCACTTATGGTTAATCTTATTTTGTCTTACATGATTAATATAAGTAGCTTATAATTAATCATGTGTTAACTTAAATCATTTGATTAGAAAAGGTTTATGCAAATAATAATATTTTTCTTTGATCATTAACTATATTTAATAATGTCATATTCATACCTTAAGTGATTTGTCTCGTCCAAGTAAATTTTCGACTTATACTTGTTACGTAAACTTTACGTAGTATGACATTATATTTGTTATTATCAAAACATGAAGATCATTAAATATAAATATCGTTTTTGCGCGAATATTTGTATTAACAATTATGTTTCTCGTTTCTATAACTAATCAAGATTATTAAAATTCATCGAGCATTTCTGGATTAACTTTGGGTGTGGCCAACATCCAAACATCTGATTAATCCAACGAGGAGCCCAGTGGCGTCATTCTTCAAAAGCTAGTTGAAGGAACAAATTTTATATTGAATACACGTGTCAGTCATGTGCTTCACAACACTTCTGAAAACAGTTCTTATAACTACCTTATTCATGATAGCGTTAAACTATAACCAGAAATGCTATCCAAACATGCAAGACCTGCTTGCATCTCAAGTCAAATGATAAGCAAAGAAAGTCACTTACAAGATTCACTTGATAACAGTGATCCATAAAGTGATATCTTGTTAGTTGGGGTAGTCCGATATGCAAAGAAGTGAATATCATGTAAGTTTGGCGGACACATCCTTTAATATTCCAAGAATATTATCAATCACTTAGATTTGTCTTAATTCAACTATACTCCCGTATTTTTTATCGACAATGGACAAATTTAGAATAACAAAAATTATTCACGGATTTAAACATGCACATATAGGATACTATTAATATTAAATAAAAACAAACATACCAAGTACTTTAATTCATTATAAAAATAATAATTGTTTAACATCCCTAATTCAAATACTAAAACACAAATCCTTAGTGAAACTACTAGCTAAACGAAGTCTAATGCTCCTAGCATGTTGAGTAAGCTTACCTTTTGGCAAAGCCTTCGTAAACATATTATCTATATTGTCATTTGTGTGAAATTTGAGAAGATTGATTTCACCAAATTCGATGCACTCGCGAACATAATGATATCTTCTTTGATAATGTCTGGCGCCCTTCTGAACCCCTGGTTCGTTGGCTATAATGATTGCATCGGATTGTCCCAATACATCTGCATAGGTTCAATATTTATGGGTACAATGTCAAGCCCAAAAAAAGCTTCATAATCCAAACAGTTTCCATTATTGCTTCTAAAACAGCTATGTATTCAGTTTATGTAGCAGACGTTACAATAGTACTTTGCTTGCAGCCTTTCCAGTCTACTGTGCCTCCATTCAAAACGAAGACGTATCTTGATGCGGATTTTTGCAAAACCACAAAAGTTTTACAATCCTCCTAGGCAGTGAACCTAACCGTTGTAGTGTAGTATATGTAAGTCCAAGGGATTGATCGTTCTTTAGGGGAATAGTGAGGTAGGCTCGAAGTGTATGTCGCCTAAATCTAAAGGTTGAGGGATGACTATTTTTGGTCTTTTATATGTTTATGAAAGCAAGCAAAGTATCGGGTTTGAGAAGGGTTTTGATATATCTGATAACTACTCCTAATTAATAGTAAGATAATTAACTACTATGAATTAAACAATGTTAATGAAAGTGTATTTACTTAGAAGAAATTCCCTCTAATCTTGTATGTACATTGTGTTTAACTAGATAGATAAATTATGAGGTTGAAGGATAGGCGGTTTTTGATTATTGGCTCGGTTAAAACGTTCATATCCTTTCGCGTTCTTACACCCTCATGGCCAATGTCTTTGTCTTTGAGGTGCTCAATCGGACACGAACACAAGTATATAAGGCATTAAGATTTACCATGATCATACATATTCGACCTATGTGGCCTTAGGTTTTCCAAGTATCACTCATTAGCCTGGACTTGCTCATTTGACTAACTAGCACACACTTACACACAAATCATAAATTAACTTGTCCATGCTTAGGTTGCTAAGTCACGTCTCTTAAAGGCCTTTAGGTTGCTAAATGACCAAGAATAAACCGATTACACAATAAGGTTGCCTAATCATGCAATACTAGTTTTTTACAAATCAATCAGTCGAATATAGTATGTAAACGTATGGATCTTCGATTAAACATGCATTATAAACATCAATAATCATCAACTAACACAAATGTACAAATAATCTTAGGGATTAAAACATCTAAGCAAACACAATAAAGATCTAGCCTAACATACTCAAAGAAGAATAAGAAAGGACAAGATCAACACATGTAATTAAGGGTATAATCATGATATGAATTAAATAGACAAAGCTGGAATTACAATATGTTTAAGATATGATTTAGACACCTAAAGTTGTTGGAAAAACACCCCCTAAAGCCCAAAATTGAACTTAGGGTTTAGAGCTTGGAAAAAAACGAAGCTATGAGTTATGTATATCAAGTATTTTGAGTCGGTGATTCTGATGGCGTCACCACTAAAGTGTAACGGCGTCAGCACGACATTTTCACCAATATGTATCTTTTCTCGCCCCGGTCACGTGGCCACTTGAATCGTCCAAATATGAGTTTGTATGAAGGAGTTATTGTCAAAACAATATATGATTCTCTGCGCGCAAGTTGAATAGCCATCTCAAGCTTGTGACGCCATCATAAATAAATGTGACGTCGTCACCTTGTACTCTTGACGCCGTCATGAGATTTCGGTGATGCCGTCTACACACACTGAAGCGTCACAAAACATTAACAAAAACCCACTTTCTAGGCACTTCTTGTGACACCGTCAAGGAGGTGGTCACAAATCTGGAAAAGTTGTAATTTGCCTTTTTCTTTCTGAATTGAGCCCAAGTCACACATATTTCATCCAAGTGCTTCTCAAATGCTAAAAACACAAAAAGAAAGGATATAGGGCCATAATAGAGCATATTTGCATGAATTAAGGGGTTATAAAACCGTAAAAGTGTATAAAATAACACATCATTAAATATTCCTACACTTAGGAATTGCTTGTCCTCAAGTAAATAAGTTTTTCTACCTAATAAGTAGCAAAGTCGGGGGCATTTAACTTACTAAATAAAATTAATTTATGCACAAACCCAGGATCAAACCTTTGTAATATAATCACAGAAATTATATACTAGAACCTCACATAAGTGTTTTAATTCTCTCTTTCTCTCAGGTGTATAATGAATTATAACAATATGGGAAACGAGAAAATTAACACTCGCTACCTGGCATAGCAGATAGATTACCATAAGCTTGATAAAGGATCAAACCTCCACCACATTGGCGTAAGCACCTAGGAAATACTATCAAAGAGGTCTTTACAATGGTTGTAACGTTAGGTGTAGGGTATGGAAAACACGATAAGGGATAATTGGGGATAATTTTACTAGTGGCAAGTCAATCATTCACAAAATTACATGTATTAAGCGTTGCTAAGCCAAGACTCGACAAAACTCTAACAATGGTACAAAACTCTACATCAAATTCTTTCTTTTGTTTTCTTATCTCTTTCTTGACTTAAACATAAGCAGGATGGCAGTCAGTATATTCTATATATATTTCTTTTCTTTTTTCATTTTTTTCTATTTTTCTATATTTTTATTTTTATTTTTATACACTTTTGCCCTACCAACATAAATCTGCTAAAAATAAAATAAATATACATGACTCGGGATTTATATTGACATCCATACACCTGATTTTTAATAACTCAATAGTAAACTAACTAATGTCCCGAATTAGAAGGATCAACAAACATGGAGTACATTAAGCACGTATAGGGGTAATAAATTGAATTTCTTCCCATTACTCCATAAAATAAAGATTACCATGATTCTCAATCATCTCAAAACTGTATACACTAGAAATGACTCGACTTAGCAACCATGTAATCAAGCAAACAATTAACTAGGGTTAAACAATTGTGATAACAATAATGTACTAAAAATGAGTACATACAAGGGGGGCTAAGGAGATTTGGGTGTAACATTTAAGTGGGGTGTAAACAACGTTCTTCATTAATAATCAAGAATGCACCAAAAAATTACAAGAACCGTGAAAAGAATAGGCTCAGAGAGGTGTACTCGGGGTATCTTGAACTAAAAGTGAGTGCTAAGTAAAGGTGTGGGGCTAGTTATATGACCAAGGAGATCATTATAATTATAACAAACTCAGGCTAACAACAAGGGTTATTCTAATACATCTTATCACTTAGTAAATCCTAATCACACGAATGCGATCTCACTAGTAGTCTTGGGATGCATTACTAAAGCAAGTTCTAGAATCTAATATACTCCTGGTACACTCACAAGTATTAAAGATGAATTTTTTTTATATTCCGAACGATCTAGGAGCGAACCTCACATTTTTTGAGTGGAAATTTTTGAGTGGTAGTATAACACCTCCATTTTGACAAATATAGCAGCGGAAGCTAATCTGAGGTATTACTTCATAGTACAACAGTCTAATATAGAAAACGACTATTAAGAGAAGTTTTTTGGAAAATTTAGTTATCATTCATTTATTCATCAGAGTTTTACAAAAAGAGAGAGGTCCCAAAATCTAGAAACATAAAGTTTGAATGATAAAAGTTTAGCCATCTTTAAGTTCGTGCCACTCCGTGCCATGTGATGCTCAATTACATGAGATAAACATGCTAAAAGATCAACATAATGGTTGAGTAAAATTCATAAGTTTATGGTAAACAGTTTGAATACAAGTCATCATAAACAGTGGGTTACGTTGTTATACACCCATAAGGGTATTAATTGCAATGAGCACAATTATTATAATAAACAGTATTATTGCTCTAAGCTCATGACACCGAGACTGAAGAAATCAATATCACAAAGAAGTTGCCCCAATGTCGGTACACCAACGGGGTGTAGTTCAGTCCCAATAGATCTATTCACAGCATTTACGGCTTTACTCCGAAAAGTAATTAACGGTTTATGATAGTGGGGTCTTAATGGAAAAAGTAAGGACTTAGGCAATAATATATCAGGATAGCATACAGTTGGAAAAACACTTGTATTCATGATGGCAAAAGTATATCAAGTGAAAGTAACAGCTATGTTCACGCACCTTGGAGGTAATATGCCAAGTCTTTGTGTGTGGTTTATGTTTCAAAACTTCATAAAGTTTAACGTATTACTTTGATTTATTAATTTACGAAAATATTGTATCACTGTTCGGGCTATCATAATCCAGAGGCCATGTAGTATCGTTTGAGGAGTCAGGGGACTTTAAATCGTAAACCCAGCAAACTCGTCAAAACAAATACCCAAATGAACCCCTCACATGAAATTCCCTAGTAACGTGATACGATAAGATTTTAAGTTTCTTCAAAAGCTAGTCGATGATAAGTTACGTTAATTAATAATTAAGTAATTGTTCTAAGTGCGTCGATCGCTTGATAAATATGCGATAAATGTATCGGGTTTTAATAATATCGAGTCTTTTAATATTTATATATAATATTTTTCTAAATTTATATCAAAAAATATTATATTTATATTTTTAAGTTTGCAAAATAAAAAAAAAAAAAAAAAAATCAAAAAAAAAAAAAATAAAGTAAGCCTTTGGTCAAGGATGAAGAAGCTGCTAATGTGGATGTATATCTTTATAGATCCATGATAGGTTCTTTAATGTACTTGACTGCTTCTAGACCTGATATTATGTTTGCAGTCTGTGCTTGTTCTAGGTTTCAGGTCACCCCAAAGACTTCACATCTTCATGCTGTGAACATGATCTTTAGGTATCTCAAAGGCCAACCAAAATTGGGTCTTTGGTATCCTAAAGAGTCAGTATTTGACCTGGAAGCCTACTCAGATAGTGACTACGCTAGAGCAAATCTTGACAGGAAATCCACAACAGGAGGTTGTCAATTTCTTGACCGGAGACTTATTTCATGGCAGTGCAAGAAGCAGACATTTGTGGCTACTTCTACTACAGAGGCAGAGTATGTTACTACTGCCAACTACTGTGGGCAAGTTTTGTGGATTCAAAATCAAATGTTAGAGTATGGGTTCAATTTTATGAACACAAACATCTACATTGATAATGAAAGCATAATATGCATAGTAAAGAATCCAATGTTTTACTCCAAAACAAAGCATATTGAAATTAGACACCACTTCATTAGGGATGCTTATGAGAAGAAGCTTATCCAAGTGCTGAAGATTCACACTGATGACAATGTGGCTGATCTTTTAACTAAAGCTTTTGATGTTAGCAGGTTCAATTTCTTGATTGTTAACATTGGAATGCTCAACCTATAGCTGCATTAGTTCAGATGGGTTATGGATGATATGATGACTATTTGAGGTTCATTATGTTCTTTGGAATGAGGATTGAGGGCTACATATGGTACTTAGTTAGTTAATGCTGCCAGTTTTGGTTAATACTGGTAGGTAAAAAGTTAGTACTGCCAGTTTTGGTTAATACTGGTAGGTAAAAAGTTAGTACTGCCAGGCCAAAACTTAGGACTGCCAAAAGTTGGGTAAAAAGGAGTCTGTATCCAAACAGGGGAGGAAAAATGCCAAACCAGGATCAACTTTAGATGACAGTACCTTTGATGATCTTGATGCTGATTTAGCTCATGGTATGGACTACATGGAAACAAAGGAAGCTGTGAATGAGGGGAGGACAAGTTCAAACACTAAGTACAAGTTCTAAAGAGGATGAAAGGAAGATTGGAAGTATGATCAAGAAAGATGGAGTCTTAAGAGCTGGGATTTCTATAAGAATTGCTTAGTTCATACTTTGATACTGGAAGATGGTACTGAGATTCATATGCTTGCAGAGAGGAAGTATCCACTCACAAAAGAAACACTTAAGAGGATGATGTCTTTGAAGTTGATAGCTGAGTCTGCAAGTGATGGTACTTATAATCTGCTTAGATTCATTCAAAAGCAGATTGATGAATCTAGAAGCTATGATGGAAGTGAGAAGGACCTTTAAGTGTTGGTTTTATCACCACACAATAAATGGTCATCAGTTCACCATGTCTAACAGACATCAAGAACTGGCTAGTCTAGAGCAAACGGCTCTTGGTAAAGACTTCTCAAATTTATTAATGGCTGATAGTTTGCCCAAAACTATATGGTTATCAATGCACCATGTTATTGCAATGAAGCATTGGCTATTCCAGAGCAAATGGCTACTCATAAAGAAACATCAATCCGTTTATGGCTGGTAGTTTGCCAAAAACTGCATGGCCAACTTAGTTGGTGTTGCTGTGTTGCTGTGTTACTGAGTTGCTGAGATGATGTGCTGCTGACAAAGACTCATTATTAAAGACTGTTAAAGATGACAAAGTAAAAAATGAGTTCAAGTTCATCAAAGAGCAGATTAGATAACAATGAAGTGTTTGGATACATCCTCCAAGTGATCAAGAAGCTTAAACTGAAGAAACATGAAGGTTAACAAGTGAACATCATGTTTAGGGGAGGATTGTTAGGAATTATGTTTTCCTAACTTAGTACTGTTAGTGTTAGTTAGTCAGTACTACTAGTACATATGTTAGTACTGGTAATAGAGTTAGTACTGTTAGTAGTAAGTTGGTACTGCTAGCATATGTAAGTTAGTAATGCTTATGAGATATGCATGAGTTAAAATAGGAATAGATATGCATTATCTCTTCACACATTTTGTAAGCCCATTAGGGTTTCCTTGATGTATAAAAGGAACCCTACGGCACTAGTTAGAAATAAGTTTTTTGAAAAATATTCATAGTTAGTAATCTATAACCTAGCAGATTAATAGTAATCAAAGTTATGTTTTATTCATTGTTCTTCTTAGCAGTATAAGTTAGTTTCCGCATAACTTATATTGTTCATAGTCATTGTTTCTCTTGTAGGTAGGTTGGATCTATCTAGATTGACTACCACCCTTAACAGGCTAGAAAGATCTATTCAGACTGGGATCAACATCTGCACTTTCGACCATAAAGTGCCTCAAATGGTGCTGCCTTAATACTGGCATGGTAGCTGTTATTGTAAGAAAATTATACTAATGGTAAGTGTTTTTCCCATCCTTTTCCAAAATCTATAACACAGGCTCGAAGCATGTCTTTGAGTGTTTGGATGGTTCTTTCACTTTGTCTATCGGTTTCAGGATGATATGCCATACTCATGTCTAATTGAGTACCCAAAGCACTTTGTAATGATTGCCAGAATCTGGACGTGAAATGACTGTCACGATCTAAGATGATAGATATTGGCACTCCATGCCGGGAGACTATTTCCTTTATGTACAATCTTGTAAGGGTTTTCATACTATCTGTCTCTCGTGTAGGGATGAAATGTGCGGATTTGGTAAGGCGATCGATAATAACCCAGATTGTGTCATGTCCATTTGATGTTTTGGGTAGTTTTGTGATGAAATCTATCGTTATTCTTTCCCACTTCCACATAGGAATCTATGGTTGTACCAGTAAGCCGGATGGCTTTTTGTAACACCCCCAAAAATCATACAACGCAGCGGAATACCACATGGGGTGCTACTTCATAATACACAGCGCTAGATAC
>BQNB010050311.1:0-16972 GCA_026074375.1 Tanacetum coccineum | reverse complement strand
AAAACCGAACAATCACGAATACGGGAACGGAAGAGCCCACAAAGAGCCGGGAGAATGCTATCAAAAGTCAACCGTGGTCAGCTCAAGTCAACCTTCAGTCAAACATGGTCAACACAAAAAGACAAAATCAAAAATTGCCAAATCAAAATTGCAAAAATAATCCCTAAACCCTAACAGTGTTAACTCTTATAATTATAAGAGTTAACACCCGTTAACTCCTTATAACAAAACACAAAGTCCAAGCCCAATCCTAAAAGCCCGGACCAAAATCCCTTATAAGCCCGAAGTCAACCCCAGGTAAATGGAAAGTCAAACGTACCTTTTATAAAAGTAAAAAAAACGCGGGAAGAACAGTTACTACTGTTCACTGTCTTCCCCATTTTACCTCGGGTTCAAACCAAAGGGCAAATAAAAATTGACTATGTGGCCTCGCAATTCAAGCAACAAGCAGTTATATGGCAGAGTTTTACGTCATCAAATGCTCTTATTGGTCAAGAAGGGTCAAGAGTGACACGTGGGTCAAGTAAGGAAACACACAAGGAATGGGATAATTGCACTAAATCATGCCCAAAAGAAGAACAAGAGGTCACATCACGGATTGCCACGCTGGCAATCCGTGTGCTCAAAATCCAATCCAACGACCACAAATAAGCATCCAATGATTGGGAAAGGAATCAAGGGCCAAGAAAGGAGAAAGGAGTTTGCTGCCAGGACCTAGATGCTTCAGCTGAGGGCTATATAAAGCATCACATTCACACTAATTAGGGAGATAGTTCTTTTTCATTTTTCAGCTTATTTAGCTTATGTAATTTTTCTTTTAAAAATATTTTAGCTAGTGATCTCTTAATGTAATTTCTAAATTCAAGTATTGTAATCAGTCTTTTTCTATATAATACAAAGTTTCTTATTAAGCTCTTAACTCTTTCATGAGCTCATAAAAGCTCATCTAAGTCTCTAAGCTTAGATTTGAGTTTAATTAATCATCTAATCTACTAGAACATTAAAATCAGATAATTAACCCTTGCTTAAGGATTTTGGACTTTTGGAAGATGAGCTTAAAATGGAAGAGCCCATATGGACCTTTACTGGCTTATTCTCAATAAGCCATAGCTTGTAGATAGCTCATTTAAGCATTTATGCCTTTGTTTAGCTAAGGCTTCTTGTAAGTTTTCTTTCATATTAACTGTCTTAATTTTCCTAGCTTAAATTTGCTTATTATGCTTATTGCTTGCTTATTCTTGTTAGTGTTAGCTTAGATATGCTTAATATGTTTACTATATGCTTTAAGTTTACATTTTCATAGTTTAAATTTTAGTTTTAATCTATTTTATATAAACTGTCATAAAAAAACTAAACAATATTAGCATAGGCTTTAGATCTTAAATTCTGGCTTAAGAGATTGTTGAAATAAGCTCATTAGGTCTGTTAAAGTTTGTTTGATATCTGGTCTTTGAAAATTGTTCATTAGATTTCAAAATTGCAAGCTAAAATAAGCTTAAATGGATTTTAAGGGAGTGTTTGGAACTAGCAGTACTAACTTTAAGTTAGTATTGTTAGTGTCCTTGTGGTAAAATAGTTGGTTTTAATCTTTTAAAGTTATTTGTTTGTGTAGGTTTTATAAGTTAGGTTAGATTAATCAAAGTTTTTCATAGGTTTATAACTATTTCATTTCATAAAAACTCTTAAAAAACACCAAAAATAATATTTTCGCTTATAGCTTATGGATTTTGCTTATTGGTTAGTCTAAATTTGCTTAATAGGGTTCATTTTAGCTTATTATAATCTGGATTTCAAATTCCAATCATTAAGGGTTCATTTTCATAAGCTGTTTAAGTTTTAATAAAAATAAAGGAGTATTTGGTTTAGTTTAGTTTGACCTCAAAAAGTCAAAGTACTTTGGTTTTTACACTTTGGTCAGA
The DNA here is from genome assembly GCA_026074375.1 of Tanacetum coccineum. Taxonomy (NCBI): domain Eukaryota; kingdom Viridiplantae; phylum Streptophyta; class Magnoliopsida; order Asterales; family Asteraceae; genus Tanacetum; species Tanacetum coccineum. Next base: position 15,053 of record BQNB010050311.1, on the reverse strand, counting down.
CTGGATTTCATAATTGATTAAGTTTTGTTAAAGATTGATAGGTTAGTTTGTGTTTAAAATCATTTTGAAGTGCAACTTGTTAAATTTTGCACCAAGGGAGATATACCCATTAAGAAAGATAATTTTGATCCAAGCTTTTCTAAGCTTGGATTTTGTTTGTTAAGTGTTCATTCACACTTATTTGAAGTGTCCATTACAAGTTTGACCCATAAGGTCACCTGCAATTTGGGTTTCACCCATTTACCTAGTGCATAAGATAGGTAAACTTGCAGTCATACTTCAGTCTCTCTTTGATCTCATTTAAATTAGCTTTAGTAGGTTTTATTAGTTAAAATTAAGTAGGTTTGAAGTTTACATATAGGTAAAGTTAGATTAAAACTTGCTTTTCATATTCTAGCTTATTATATAGGGTAAAATAGCTTTTAAAGTTCATTAAATTTTTGAAAAAAGCCAAAAACAGTAGTAAGTAAGATTTAGCTTCTAGTTTTAGTATTTTAGCTTATAGGATTAGTTTTTATGAATCAGATTTGTTAAGTTTTCAAAAGCTTAGCTTCTGATGTAGCTTATTGTGCTTTCTAGCTTAATTGATTTTTGAGCTTTTAGAGTAATTTCCTGAGTTTGGTATTTAGACCATTAGATTCAGTTAGCTTTTAGTATAGTTAGGTAAATTAGCTTATTAGACTTAGCTTCTAGACTTTACAAGCTTTCAGAAACAACTTTTGGTTTTTAATTTAGTGCTTATTTGAGATCTTTGTGCCTCTTTGAGTGAAACTTAGCTTTTTAGCTTTCAAAAGCTAACTTTCTGTAACAGCCTACTTCTCAAGCTGTTTGAGAGCTTATTTCTTAGTTTGAGCTTATAGTGTCTTTATTAAGTGCTTTAAAAAAGTGTAATCTACAACTTTTGTTCTTTGAGTTTTCAAAAAAAATATATAAAAAAGGGTGTTAATGGGACTTGAACCCGTGACCTCTAACACACAACACACACACCCTAACACTTTGCTACATTAGCTCATCCGTTTAGGATTCCTTTCATTAAATTGTTAAGACACATATGAGCTTAAGCCATATAATAAGCCGTATCCTATTTAGCTTATTTCCCAGCTTATTAAATAAGCTGGGGGCTTGTTATCATTTTTCCTTTGATCTTTGATATTTTTAGGACTTTTCCTAAAATTTTGGCATTTTTCCTAATATTAGTTTATTTTTTATAATTTTTCTTAGATTTAAATTTTCAAAAATCATTAAAAAAAATTCAAAAATAACTTTTAAAAATACAAAAAATAGTTTTTAGTATTAGATTAAAATACTTTGGTTTTACCATATATTAAAAATCATGTTACACTTTTTAGATTTTTATTTTCATCTTTAACTTTTAAATTTAGTTTTTAAAAATAGATTTTATATAAAAGTAGTTTTAACATATGTTTCTGAGTTTTATAGTATTTTAGAATTTTCAAGTTTTAAAAATCATTTTTTCGAATTTTTAGGATTTAATTTGCTATTTTCTAGGATTTTAATTGATTTAATTAGCTTTTAATTCATAAAAAAATACAAAAATAATCAATAATAATAATAATTTTCTTTTTCTAAAATTTTCTTTTGCCTTAATTTAGGTTTAGAAATTTTATTTGCATCCATAAGAGTTAAATTAGTATAATTGCTTATTAGTCGCGTTTTCTTCGTTTCCGTTAATTGCTTTTGGGCATTAATTGCTTTTGCTTGCTTATTTTAAGTGTTGTATTTAATTAGTAGCTATAGATAATCAAATCAATTTTTTTTCCATTCAAATCATTATCCAAACAAGAACGTGGTTTCAATTTCATAAATCGTTGGGGAAACGACCCGAGAATCATACTTCCCGGTTAATATACGTATTATATTATATAAATATATTTGTGAAGATTTACCTTTTTACCTTTGTCCTCAAGGGTAATTTGGTAATTTTCCATCATCATATATTATATTTTATATTTTACATGTATAGAATTGCTATATCACCTATCTTAAGCAGATTCTGAAACTTTATTGTAGCTTGAACAATCTTCTACTTGTCATTGACGTGCACATCGGAATTTTGTAGAAGTCAAACCATACCAACGACCACTGCCTTTTGTCATTAGGGCTTAGTAAATATTCGTTCGGGGGTTCATGCGAGAAATCAGCAATAATTCTTCTCACGTATGCAGTATACTTCATAAACCATACTAAGTAAAGTAGTCTACACTACTTCCCCCTGGAAGTTGACATGGTAACATCAAAGTCAACTAAGTCCCGGATGTACACATTTTCCCCCATGATGGTTGCGAACTCTCGGAAGCATCATTGTTGTGTACGTACATATACTCGAGAAGTTCTTGTCTTTAGCACAAATCTTGAAATCCAAACGAAGCATTACTCTCTTGTCTTCAGAGACCGTAGAGGAGATGAAGCAAGAATCAAGAAAACTTGGTATAATCAAGGTCTTGTATATGAATGTCGTTGAAGAACTTTGAGAATTTTGCTTAGACTGTGAAGTATCTTTGTCTTGGAATGGCACAATAATATCCCGTGAGAATTGCTGATTACATCTCAACCTTTAAACTCTCTGGCTAACTTACCAACCTCGTATTCTGTCGGCTATTGTTGTGACCACTTGGTGAAGTAAACCTGATATACCAAACTTGAAAATGAAGTGAAATCCCCTAAATTTGTTACTTAAGCTTGCACTGTTGTTGATTGAAGAACGGTGCAAGATTAAATCTATAAGTACTCTATACCCAACCAGAAAAGTATAAGAAGTACAACACCTCTTGAAATTATCCACATCGTCTTCTGCGTGTGACACTGAGTACTACAATGTAACTCCTTTAAGTGATAGTTAACCAGGTCTGCAACCAACCACCCCTGACTGCTGGTAACTAGATAATTCAAGTCTCAATCATAACCGTTGTACGTTCAAGCAAGTCATCAATCGATAGATTGGGTTTAAAGAAAAGGGGTAGCAAATAGAAGGAAGTCTCGATGATGAAATAAGTAGACGCCTTCGTGAAACCCAACTTCAATCTCAAATAAGGGATACCAAATCAACCCCGTTATCACTTGTCATCGTAATCCGAATCTTTAGCCGTTTGTCGTTTTAGTGAATCTTATTCGGATCATTTTTAGTGTTATGTATCGTGTTTGTTGTGTTGTTGTTCAAGAATGTCGTTAAACTAGACAAATGTTGTGTTTGAATGTCGTCTCTTATTCTCTTAACCTTCTTATCCGATAATTCTTCAATATGTCTTGGTTTTCAAGATGCTCGTGGTGTGGAGGTCCGTTTAACGGTGGAAATTGTCGGCATTGTACCTATGTGAGTGATTGTAGCAATTTATACTATATATATAATATAATATATGTGAAAATAAACAAATCACTTTTAAAATCCAAAAGGTAATAATTTTAAATTCACAAATAAAAATATATATATCTGGAAGTATCGGTTTCTCGCTTCGTTATCCACAAAGTTTAAAACCGAACCCGGGTCGTTATGTCCCAACGAGGCCGCAAATTTGAAAATCGAGAATCGGTTTGTGAACAATGCTTGAATGATCAAAGATTTGATTGGATTCTATTTCTACAATTAAAAATGCAAAAACAAATAAAGAAACCCTAAAACGAAAGCAATTTAAGTTAAAACCTAAAACGGGAACGTAAAAACGCGACTTAAAAAACCTAAATTATCAAAATTTAATCCTAAAATGATTTTTTAACTTTTAATTAACCCTAAGTAACTAAAATGTTAGAATAAAGAAAACTAGACCAAAAACGAAAGTGATTTGAGCTTAAAAACATGAAAAACGAGAACGGGATCGAAACCCGTTCTTTAAAAAACCAAATTGTAAAATTTTAACTCTACGGAAGAAAAATTATTTTTCCTAGGTCCTAAATGATAAAAGAAAATTTTGAAAAAAAGAATTTTATTTTTTTGACTTTTATTTTATTTAATATGATTTAAAAATAGATTTAATGAAAATTAATTATTAAAAATAGTAAACAAATTATAAAAATTATGAAAAAATACAAAAAAGTAGCTCAAAATATGGAGAATGCATAAAAAATAAGAACTTTGAAAAGTGCTGAAAGAATAAGCAGAAAATAAGCATATAAGACCTGATAAGCTAAAAAGGCTAAGTGACTATATAATTAAAGTGGTGCAACATGTGAATGAAAAAGTCTCCAGGGTAGTTGGTTTGAGTGTGCGTGTGTGAGGTGCTATAAAGGTTGAGTGGGTAGAGGTCAGGGGTTCGAGCCTTGCTCAGCCCTGACTTCCCTACTCCCTTTTTTTTCTTTTTGAAAAAATTTTAAAAACAAAGTTATAAATGAGCTGAAAACTAACAACTTTAAAACTTGAGATTATTTTTGAAAAGCTATAATAAGCTCAAAAAATGAGCTTAAAGATGACAGTAGCTTATCAAGCTTAAATGCTAAACTATTTGACCATTTTAGACTAAATAAGCTGATGAGAAAGAGTAATGAGCTAAAACAGGTAATAAGCTACACCTAATAAGCAATTGAGAACAAAAATAAGCAAGGAAAAAAGACTTAAACTAAGCTAAATATGACAGGAATGCTAAAAGGCTTAAAACTTAACATTTTTAGACTAAAATTGCAAATAAGCCTAAATAAGCTCGACCCTAAGATAATTAAGCTAAAATTGATTAAAACTAACCTAATAAGCAGAACAAAACCTAAATTAAGCAAAAACAATAAGCTTAAATAAACAAATAAGCTAAAGGGTCTAAACTGGCAGACCAACAGCCATAAGGGGCACTTTTTGGGCTTATTTTTAAGCCCTTAAAGGAACCTTATGGCTATGGGGCTTATACCCCTAAAAAGCTGGTCCAATAAGCTTCTAGAATCAACAATTAAAATAGGGTTTGAAGAAAAGGTAAGCCAAGAAAAAGCCTTGTGAAATAGGCTGTGACAGTCAGCACATGCTGACTTTTTGGTTTATTTAAGAAAAAGGAGGCTTTTGCAGCCTTAAAAATAAGCTAGAAAATAAGCTTAAACTTTTAAAATTAGTTAAAACATATGTAAAACAACAATCAAAAAGCTTATGCTCCCAAGTACAGATTCTAAAAAGGATTTTCGCTAAGCTAAAAATGAATTTGAAATAAAGACTTTTAAGACTTTGAAAAAGTAAACTATGAATTTGGACAAGTCTTTTTTTTACCAACAAAAGTTAACTTAAACCAACAACTAACTACTGCATTTTACACTACAAATAGACACTAGAACAAGACTCAAGATATGATTTTAAAAAACCAAATCAAAGGAGCACTTCATGGACTATTTTGGCAAAACAGTTTTGAAGAGCCTTTAAGAAAAACCTTAAAAACAAGATTTAAAGCTTAAAACTTTGAAAAAATAGATTGAACACAACTTAAAAATACTTGTTTAGGTTGGCTAGTTGACCCAATAGTTAAAAAACTAATTTCTACCTGTTTTCAACCCTTGACCCAAACACCCCTTTAGATTCTAAAAATTAATATTCGAACTAAAACAGAACAAAACATGCATCAAACTGAATTCAATAAGCATTATTAAGTACTGAAAAGCAAGTAAATCACAAATATAAGCATTTAAAATAAGCCAACAAGAATAAGCAGTATTAAGCCAATTCAGACAGTTCTAAAAAAAATGAATAAATGACATCTAAACAACACATAAGCATACATGAGCAATAAACAACCATAATAATCAACAATAAGAAGTAAAAGACCTTAAATAAGCAATAATAAGCAAAAAGAGTAAAATAGCTTAAATTGAGAAAAGAAGAGTTATACCTGCATCAATGCTAGAAGGACTGATTACTAACTTCTAAACCACCTAATGCTTATCCACATAAGCTCTAATACCCAATAAGCCATCCAAAATTGCTTATTCATCCAATAAGCTGCAAACCAAAGTTTTGGGTGTATGAAATAGTAGCTTTCACTAAAAGCTTTTGTGAAAGTTTAAATGAGTAAAAAAAGGAATTTATAAGCTTATGAGAGCTTATGGAAAGGGCTTTTTTAAACAAAAATAGCTTAATGACATAAAATAAAAAGGGACAGATTTGCATAGACCAATAAACTTGAATTTTCATTCAACATAAAAAGATTACAAGACTTGAAAACTTAAATGACAGAATTTAAAAGACTAAAAACATAAATTTAAAAACATTAAAAATTAAATTAATCTACTCCTAGTTATATATTTTTCTCTGTCTTCATTCTTCTCTTTATATGCGGGGAGTTCTTTGCCTTCTCTTTCTTGTGTTTGTTGTGTTTTTGCTGTGAGAGGAAACCAAGCACCATCCTGACCCTTAATCTGCCTTGGCCCCCAATCCAATTGATCCCCACCCTTGATTCTTTGTCCTTGTGCTCTGTCCAATGGTTCGTTTCAAGATTGCCAAGGTGGAGTTGGCATTTTGTGAGGTGGGGAATGATGGGATGGTGATGTTCTTGTCTTGGGGTGAAAGAATTTGTCTGTTTGTTGCAGGGACAGGACACACACAAAGCGTGAGTTGAGGGAGATAAACAGTACCCTGTGGTTTTGGCGGGTAAAAAGGGTTAAAATGGGTTTGGGTATAACAGGGTTAAAATTTAGGGAATGGGCAACTTTGGCCCCTCAAGGTGTATATATTTATTGCACAAATCGTCCTTGTAGGTGATATAACTTGATTAAGACCTTGTGGTTAGCATTTGTTTGCACCGTTAGTCCTTAAAGGACTAACATAGTAAGGGATAAAAGAGGGTTGGGATAAAAGAGGGTTGGGTTAACAGGTTGTTAAGTGTTTATGTTGGGCTTGTTTGTTGGGTCGGCTATAATAAAAGAGTGTCGGGCCTTTATTAAATCTTTAAGGCTTAAAAAGTCTTTATAATGTTTAAATGGGCTGGCTCGACCCATTAGATGGGTACGGGTTGGCCCATTTAACATTTCTTCGATATTGGCTCCGCCTTTGACTTTGACTTTGCCGGGGTTGACTTGGGTTGACTTTGACTTTTTGACTTTTGGCTTTGATTTGACTTTTCTTTCATGCTCTTTCCATTCTCGTGATCGGTTTTGTTGTTTTGGCTTCGATTTTGTCCTTTTCTTAGATATCCGTTACCTGCATAATACAAATGCAAAACATACAAATACAATGTATTTTTGGTACATTTTTGGTCATTTAAGTCCGTTTTTAAAGGTCAAAGGTATGTGTAATTAAGCACATACCACAGCCCAAATGCATAAACTAGCCTAACACCATTTTATATGGCCCTTGCTGCCATACACGTTGTAAACTCGGCCCAAATAATATCATCAGTCCAAGTCCATCACTGTTGGCCCCATTATATTGTTACAGCACTGGTCCAAACCTTATACCCGATTGATAAGAAAATTAGGTATATAACATAAACAATCCCTAATACTCTCATAGATAACCCTAATTATACTCACCATTCCATCCGCCTCCCTCTAAATCTTTATACGCAGACACATCATCTCTCCCAACCAAATAAACTTAAATCCCACATTTTCTACTCAAATCTCAAACCAATAAAGAGTAGTAAATGAAGTCCTCTTTCTTTCTTCACTGAAATAATCAAACACCATATAAAAACCCTTTGGTCTTTCTGCTCCAGACCGAGATACAAATCGTCTTCAAGATCTCATAAGGGAGGTCTTAGGTAGGTCGGTTTTTATTTTTTTTGGTTTTCATTTGAATCGAAAGAGAGTAAGAAAATAACATATTTGTTATTGTTCTCTCTTAAATGCTTTCGAATATTAATCAGAAGCCACACTTCTAATAGATCAATGAAGAGTTTTCAATTCGTGTTCTTGATCATTTGAGGGTCTTGATTTAATGAACCATACGAATCGAAATTAATCTGAGGTCAATTGTTTATTTAAATTCGAGTTTGTTGGAGAAGAAGGAGTAGGATATTATGTGACGAAGGGTTATGAATATAGATTATGATGCATTTTTTGAGGGTGTGGCTGTTGTAATTTGTTGTTATTGTATGATGTTTGTATGACATCGAATCTGTAAGTCCATTACATTTCTATTTGGTTTGGACTCTTTGAGTTGACCAGGTCAACTCGGTAAATACCGAGTTGACTCGGTTTGGGTTGATGAGTATAACTCGCTGTCAAGCAACTCACTGCCAAGCAACATAGCCAACTCGCTACTTAGTCAAAAATTAGGCAGAGATTTGGCAAAGATAATTTGTCTTCATTGTACCTGTACACCAACTCGCTACACCAAATCTGCCAACTCGCTACTCTTCAAGTCGCTAAGCCCACTCGCTACTCCAACTCGCTATATCATCTTCCTCAACTCCGGCTTAACCTTCCTTTCCGTACTATGTCTTTGTTTTGCAACAAACATCAGATCTGATTTGTTTTTCTTGCCAACTCGCTATGAAGAACCAAAGATAAACCTAGATCTGCTTATCCTCAAAAAATGTCGTTTAAGCACAAAAAAATAGCAGATGGATATAATACAACCAGATGTGAGACACAAAACTTATAACAACAACATATAATAATTATTTTCATGATTTTTTTCAAAAGAAAAAAATTGACACGAAAATAATAGGACTATGAATGAACAGTGAACAGTAGATGAACAGTAAATGAATAGTAATGAACAGTAACCGAGACACTGATGAACAGTAACCGGACAACAACAAACATGATACGATACACCCCTGCCAGCTCTGATGCCAATTGTTAAGTATAAGATTACACTAACAAAAGACAATGATTCGGAGGTCGAGGAGGATTAAACAAATAAGTAGCCATATTATTTAGTGAGAGAAAGGGAAGATGTGTGTTTTCTAGAGAGAGAAAGACACACACCTTATGAGATACAAAATGAATCCTCACCCCTCCATGGAAGTATGGAGGGGGTATTTATAGTCCTAGTGACACACAACTATCGTAACTAGTCATTATTAGTCCCTACGTGTCACACTATAAATGAACTAATGTAATTCCGGATATGTCACCATATTTTAAGGCTAACACACTCATTAAAAACAACACTTGGACTCTTGTGCCACACCTAACAGATATCCAATATTGGTTTGAGTTGTTATGTGCTTTTCGCCATAAGTATATGCAGATGGCAACACTTAGGAGATCGCAACAAAAGGCTCGTCTCGTGGCGAATGGTAGTATACAACTATAGGGTATTGATGTTGATGAGACCTTTAGTCTGGTTGTTAAACCGGGTACTATTTAGACTATTCTTAGTTTGGCTACTTTTCGACATTGGGGGATTCATCAGCTTGATGTCAATAATGCCTTCAATACATGATGAGATTATCTGAGGTCTTTTATATATATATGCATCAGCCTCTAGGATTTCAGGATTCTAAGCATCCTGATTATGTGTGTTTATTGCAACGGTCTCTTTATGGGATCAAGCAGGCCCCTAGAGCTTGGTTTCAACATCAACGCATTGCATCAATAATAGCTCTTGTTGGTTTCATTATAGTCGTTGCGACTCAATTTTGTTTATTTACAAACAGGAGACAGATACTGCTTATCTCTTATTGTATGTTGATGATATTGTGGTTACTGCTTCTTTTGAGACTTTGTTGCAACACATTATTAGTTCATTACATCAGGAGTTTTCTATGACAGATCTCGGTTCTCTTAACTATTTTCTGGGTATTTTTGTTACGCGTGATTCTTCAGGGATGTTTTTATTTCAGCGTAAGTATGCATATACTGAATATCCTGAGCCCGGTTGTTATGGTTAGTTGTAACTCCAGTAGGACGCTTGTTGATACTGAGTCCAAACTGGGTGATGATGGTGATCTTGTTTCTGATATGACGTTATATCGGAGTCTTGCGGGTTCTCCACAGTATCTTACTTTTACTCGTCCTGATATTTCTAATGCAGTACAACATGTTTGTTTTTATATGCATGATCACCGGGAGCCTCATTTTTTGGCTCTTAAGTGGGTTTTGAGGTATGTTCGTGGTACTCTGGATTATGGGTTGCAGTTGTTTTCCTCCTCTACTACATATTTGGTTGCTTATTCGGATGCGGAGTTGGTTGGTTTCCCTATACCGAGTCGAACGTCAGAAGTACTTGTATTTCTTGCAACAAACTTACTCCTCTTGGTCATCTAAAAAAGCGTCACCGACGCTGCCTAATGTAGACCGGGTATATCGTTCTAGTGCAGAGACAGAGTATCGTGGTGTTGTCAATGCTGTTGTTGAAACTTGTTAGTTGAGGAATCTTTTACGTAAATTACATACACCTTTGTCTTTCGCTAGCTCGTTTATTGTGATAATGTTAGTGCTGTGTATTTGTCTTCTAATCTCGTTCAACATCAGCGTAGAAGCATATTGAGATTGATATTCATTTTGTTCGAGATTTGGTTGTCGCTGGTCAGGTTCGAGTTCTTCATGTTCCTTCACGTTATCAGTATGCGGATATTTTTACTAAAGGATTGCATTCAGCATTGTTTGAGGAGTTTCGCACCAGTTTGAGCGTTCGGTGTACTCTCGCTCCAACTGCGGAGGAGTGTTAGCCCGTATTAGTGTTTATATATATATGTATTGGGCCCAAGCCTGGTTCTAGAATAATCCTTATAACCCTATATATTGCATCCTATTACTTACAAAAACGTGTTATTATGGTCGTTATGTTCATAAATATAATAACCAAAGTAATAACTCTTCGTTTCAAAATAAGTGTCCAGTTTAATTTTTCAGAGTGAAACTGGTTCAACTTTGACCTTAAATATATATATTTTTGTTATAGAATACTTGAAGAAAATTATATCAATGAAAATACACTTAAACTCCAATCCATTCATATATTTTGCATCAAATATTATATAACACACAATAAAATATTAAGGTTAAAGTTGAATCAATTTGACTCTGAAAGTCAACTCGACAGTTATTTTGAGACGAAGGTAATACCATTTTTGAATCTCTAAATGCCCAAAAGGATATTAAGATCTAGAAAAGAAAATTCGAGACTTGTTTCTATCTTGCTTCTTTCTTGTTTTCTCATTTAGCTTTCAGTTCGTGTCTCGTTTGTTATTTAATTTATCAACTTATGAGTTAACAAATTATGATTTAGTATAGTTGGCTCAAGCCCGATCTATGTACTTCTCTAATGAACGCTAAGTCGACAAAGCGGGCTCAAGCAGATTATACTAAATCAGAATTTATTAATTTTATTCACTAATACAACTAGTAACACCACCTACGGATTTTAAAAGTCTAGCGTAAACATTTTATTTTGATAGATAAAAATATAAGCAAACTAATATACAAAGCACATTAAAACTTACAAAAAATTGATAAAATTTTCAAAAAGACACGTAATAACATACATTTCGAATTGTATTGGATCAAACATTATTATAATTTTGTATCTAAAAACCTGAGAGGCGTACCAATCTCATCATCGTGTGACATGTTTGTAATCATTTAATTGCATACTTTGGTTGACTGGCCAGTTGTTGCAAATGGGTTCATGCCTGATGGGGCACTGTTGTTACAATTGTTCATCTTCATTTCTTTCCTTTGGACCCCCAAAGAACTGTCTATTTCATCTCGACCCCTCTTTTTCTTATCTTCTTTTAGGAACACCCCAAACAGTTTGAAACATTCTTCTTTTTCGTCATCATCGTTCGAGTCCACATCACCCGTCACCGTCTCACCAACTACAACATCCCCTTTCATGATGCGATTGATTTGATCAGGCGCCACCTTTACATTTTGAGTTAGGTATGCCACGAGATCGTCACATTGTTTTTTCATATGTGCAAGTTCAGATGTTAGTGTCTGTTTCTCTTTCTTTAGTTTTTCGTTTTCGTCTGATAAATTCTCCAATTTTTCCATGGTTGGAGTGTCTACTGATCCTGGATTCTTTGAATCCGGTGAAGACGTTGAGCTGGATCCATGATCATCGCCTGAATTACTGGGTGACGTTGTTGGACCAACGTCACCGGCTGGCTTCCCATTTGCATTAGCTTGGGTTGATGTCATGGTTTTTCGACGGCGGATTTCAATGAGAAGTTCTTTTTGCCCACGCTTAAAGTTCTCATTTGCAAACTCCCACTTGTCTGGCACAGTCTTTCGAAATCCCTATAGTAATAGAAAAAACGCAAGAGAATTTGTTATAAGTTGTCACATACTCACATCCTTAAGACAACTAAAACATACCTAAAACTATTTCATTTCAAACATATAGTCCGTAATAAGCATCATCATCATTGAATTTGCTGCTGTTATATTTGTAATAGAAAAAAAAATGCACAAACAATGATTAAAAATACGTATGCAGCATTCATCAAGAAATTTGACTTGACCAAGTCTAACCTATTTAGGAAGTAATCTTATTTTAACGTGCTACCTCTTAATTCTATGCATATTTTTTTATTTCAATTTAACAAGTCCAATAAAACCCAGGTGAAAGTTAAGTTCACGCGAGCGTATGCAAAAATAGCACACTTGAACCTGTGTATGTCAGATTCTGCGTCTCATACCAACATAATTATCATATGTAGAGCGTCGAAAGAAATAATTTGGTTCACCTGGACACAACTAATCCTTTACTTAGTCAATTAGTTTTGCTGATTTATTGTATCAAGTGACCAGGACAAGGAAATTACAAACCAAGCTAAAAAAAGAACCAAGACCAAAACAACACGGGTTTAACGTGTTGAAGGTACAATCAACGTGTTGCACATAGGATATAAAGATGAATTAAATAGATGTAACAATATATTGCTATGTGGTGTCAGTGTGGACACTAGAAAGAACCAGGTGTGGAAGTCAAAATAACTTTATTTGAGATAATGAAATAATATGTATAAATCTAGATCTTTCTATTGGTTCTTTGATTTGGTTGTTCGCTGGTCCCACTGAAATGGTCTTGATGCCGTGTTTCACTACCTTTGTTTTTTAGTTGGTATCCTGTGCCTATCTTAGTGGAAACTAGCCTGTTTTATTATCACGAGATTAGCAATGTTTGAGTTTGCTATAATCATAGGATGATGATGTGTGTAGAAACTATTCAAATACTTTATTTTTCATTATTAAGCCACTTATTTTATACTTGGTGCAACTCAAAAAACGTATTAAAATTATTGATTATTCCTATATTGTCTTGATCGGCAAAAAATGCTCTTACAATTCAAAAAGACCACACTAAATTTGACAAGACGTCATCGCTTTTCTAATATTCTATTTGAATCAAACTTATTTACTATCTTCTAATTAAATTATATTTGTTCGCTGATTATTTATCATGTGGAGTTTGCCTTTGAACTTTATTATTTTGTTGATTACTATGTTTAGCTCATTTGTATTATGTCTCTAGAATAATCTTGTAGCACAATATATTGTATTCACCCTTTGTTTAATGAGGAAACCACAATTTTAACTCTAACACCCTTTTTCTAATGAGGAAGCCACAATTATATCTCTAATAGATATCAGCACCAATATTTGGCCGGAACAACTTTGTTAATAAGTTCATATATAGATTTATGATTAAGCTAGAAACCTGAAGATTTCATTACAGCAAACAACCAACTAAGATTCAACTTATCTAATACGAAAGGATTTTTCTAAGTTGTCCCTAGAAGCATAGGTTAAGGAGAGCCATGTTGAATGTGTAATGGCCAATCAGTGATTGTGTGATCTGATATGATATGAAGACTATTCAATTACTGTTGACCACTAAAAAAATGACATACAAGCCGTGGGCCTTTTTTAACTTGTGCGCTGGAGCATAGAAAAACTCGTAACAAAATACTTAAAAATAAGAAGGGATAAGAAAAACTTACATAAGTATTAAGTTGACGAACAAAGCTGGAAAAATTATTATGCTTAAACGAATTCGGGAGCAAATCCCTAGCAAAATCAGCTGTTTTCCATACCACAAAAGTCGTACCATCACCATTCCATGAAATCACATCATCCGTCGCAGGATCATCCACCAATAAATACGTCTTCGTCAAAAACGGTGCAGGAACTGACCTATGCGTCATATTTTCAATCCCACCTAATCTACTTAACTCCGAAAACCCGATATTGTTTCACTAAATTCTAAAGTATCAATACAGAATAGTATTAGATACAGGCCCGTTTGTAGGTTTAGAGTTTCGAAATCAACAACTAAATAGCAGAAGAGCGGTTAGAAACGCCCAGCTCCAACAATAAAAACCTGAAAGAAACAATCTAGATCGAGCCAGGTCGTAGCTAGAAATATTAATCGTGTCGCTAACTAACGAGGAAGATTTTTTAGTTTTTGTCATTAGGGTGTATTTGTTGAATAATTTGAAATGACACGAACATAACTTCAAACACAAGTATTAGTTGAATCAACAAACACGAAGAGATTGTGATGATTTTGATTTAGTGAAAGGTTTTATAAAAATACATGTATGTAGATTCGTGCAAGAAATGAAATGAAAGATGCTTTATAGAATGCAAAGGCAGAAAATACTAACAACCCACAATAAACTCATCCAAATATATACATCATTTGGATCTATACACTACTAAAGATTGGAAGACATGAACTCGATCTATATATAACAAATGGTACAAATGGACTAACTAGACTACATAACTTCGGATCTTAAAGATGACCGAAGTTCTTCTCTTGCACTTGAGAAAAGAAGGAAAGAGTAGAAGACTGGTCACATTTAAACAAGATTAAACAATAATTAAATGATCAAAGATTTAGAGAGATTTAGTAAGATCTAGAGAGAGAAAGAACTAAGAGAAATTCGTGCAAAAAGGGTTATGAAATCAGTTGGAGATGACCCACTATTTATAGGAGCTGAAAGCTGACAGTCTGGCAACGGCGGTCCCGGATACATAAGGGGGACACGAGGCCCGCCAGGCCTATAAAGGGGTCGCCGTCTAGACTCCGCTCCCTTTTTTTTTCTTTTTGTGGGGAAGGTTGTATATGGTATATAGAAGCTTCTATTTTGGGGGGAAAACCAGATTTCAAATTTTATATTTAAATAAAACATTTCTTTTATTAAAAAGTATTTTTTGTTTATTTATTTTTG
>BQNB010050310.1:0-38728 GCA_026074375.1 Tanacetum coccineum | reverse complement strand
TCGTACGTCATGTCATGACCTCTTAAATTATGATAGCCCGAACGATGATACGATGATAACTATATAGGATTATATATGGTAGTTGTTAGACAACGTACTTGAATACTGATTCGACCTATATTAATTAGGTGCATTCGGGCATTAGCGTGACACATTTTTATTTGGGATATTTTATTATCAATTTTCTCACTCAAGGTGAGTTCATAGCCTCATGTTTTACAATTGGGGTGAGAAACATATGCATGTTTTACAGATTGGACGCAAGTGTACATTTTATCACAATTACGTTTTGTCTAAGTAGCGATAACCCACTATGCCCATGAATCATGAATTGTCAATTACTGGAATGTGAGCGCGAATGATTATAGATAGATCTATTTGGGATTGATCTCCCCGTTCGGGTGACTAGCTATCACTGGAAATCAATGTATATCATGTCGGATTTTGGATGTTACGGGTTGAACATCATCACGGGCAATGTAGGCAATATTTATATATTGTATTCATTTATGTCGAGCTTCGGTGTCATGAGCTTAGGAAAACGTAATTACATTTTGTGATGTCTGCATCTGTTGCATTATCACGGGGAAAGTCTTGCGGTCCTGCATATACATTTACATAAACCTATGAAATTCACCAACTTTATGTTGACGTTTTTAAATGCAATGTTTTTCAGGAGGTCATTAAGCACGAGGTGCGAAGGATACATTGGTGGTTATATTTTGAAGTCATGCATTAAAGATTTAGCCGCATTACATTTTGTATATCTGTTATGGGCTAGAAATCTTTGTAATAATAACAAGTAAACAAGTAAAGCTTCGGGCTTTTGTAACACATACTTTATTAAATCCAATGTATCAGTTTTAAACGACTTTTTGGTCGTTCTTATATTATCTTGTGTTATTGATCTGAGAAGTAACACGCCCCGGACCCTTATTCCGCTGCGACCCAATTTGGGGGTGTTACATAAACAGTAGATGTTCATTATGGTTTCGTGAAAGAAACCTTATATTCAAACCCTAATCAGATTCGATCATCACGCACCATGCAATCATAAAGCCTACAACCTTCTATTCTTTCCCCTCTAAGAATCATCAAGACAAATATAAAACCCTAAATGAGTTTGCGACAGTAGCAAAAACTTGCTTTTTCAATTTAGGGTTTTCTTTATTGATTTAGGGTTTGCTTTTAAAACGAAGATCTTTCTTTCTTTTCTCTTCGAAGATCATGTTATCTTTAACATAAAAATTATGGAACCTTGATAACCATGATAATGAAACCGATTAGCCAAATATTCGCCGTCTAACAAGTGGATCCCATGAACATAATCAATAAAAGATTGAATCCACGCCCATATGATCAAGACGAACAAGTTAACAGCAGCAAAAGAAACCCTTTAATGGTAACAATAATTCACAATCGTATTGCATACCAATTAAGGTAGAGAGGACGATTTTAAACCTTGTTATATTAGTTAAACTTCAAAAACCCTTGAAAACTTTAACCAAAATCGATTCTTCTACAAAATTAGGGTTTTAGGGTCTCTTCAAAAACCTTGTAGATCCTAGATTGAGAGCCACGAAGCTCTGATACCAATTGTGAAAACCTATAAGATCGTTGTAGCTCTAGTTTGATTAGAACTTTAATCTAGGATAATGATAACATAGGCGAAATATTCAAACATAGAATCAATATTATCATAACAAGGTTTTACCAAACATTCACCACAGCCCCAATATTATTTGATCAGAACAATACGGTTACATCAATGAACTGTAACAGGGATCAAGGAAAACCTTGATTACCTTGAGGCTACACCAACTCTATACTAGACGTCTACATCTTCTTGTGTACACACACACACTTTTCTAGATGTATAAAACAATATGCCTATGATCTCTTTATATAGGGAGAGATCATGACTTACAAAGGAAGATAATAAATACAATAAGGAAACTAAATCTTTTAATTTTTATCTTTATTCTTCTTGAGCATATCTTTTAGTATCTTCTGATATCTTCCATCTTTTGTAGAATATACTCCACCAGCATAAAGAATCTCTTATTGTCGATTTAGATCCTTTTCCTTTAAGTCCTTCATGTTTCATTCTTGTTTTGTCTTATCAACTCAAATATAATTCCTAACACTTCTCTTGATCTTCTGGTGCGATTGGGATTTGGAAGAATCCTGAAAATCCATCAAGAAAACAATAATACTCATTTCTAGATAATCGCTCTAGCATTTGGTCAATAAAATGAGTGGAAATGATCTTTTTGCGTTGCCTCATTTAATTTACGATAGTCGATGCACACGCGCCATCCTGTTACTGTTCGAGATGGTATTAACTTGTTGTTGTCATTTAACACTATAGTTATTCCTCCTTTTTTAGGGACAACATGAATGTGGCTTACCCAAGGACTGTCTGAGATAGGGTAAATTAGCCCTGAATCAAGTAACCTAACGATCTCATCTTTAACCACATCTTGGACTTTCGAATTTAGACGTCTCTGAGGTTGGATGACAGGCTTGAAGCTTTCTTGCATTAAAATTTTGTGAGTGCAAAACGACGAGCTTATTCCCATGATGTTTGACATCTTCCAAGCGATTGCTCCCTTTTGTTTTTCAAGAACCCATAAAAGTGAAGTTTTTGCTTTTTCTGTTAGTTTAGACAAAATAGTCACTGGACAAGTTTCATCTCCTTTCAAGTAAGCGTACTCTAAGTGAGAAGGCAAGTCTTTGAGTTCTGGTTTCTTTTCGTCAATTTCAACAGCACTAGCGGAATAGAGATGCTCGCTTAGCATTTCTTCTTGTTCCTGTGTTTCTTGTGGATACGGCGTATTAATATGATCGATACGCCGTATGGGTATCTTAGAGTTAGGCCCACGATTTTCAAAATCAGGTCGATTGATGTCATCTTCCAGGTTGTCATTTTCGAGTCGTTCTTAGGCTGTTGATTGTATGACTGCGTTCAGATTGTCAATCCTGTAACATTCATCTTCCTCCGTACGAGGTTTTTTCATTGATTGGTCGACGTCAAAAATCTCTTCCTCGCTTCCAACCCTAAGTGTTATCTTCTTGTTAAATACATCAATCATGGCTCGGGCGGTTGCTAGAAATGGTCTTCCCAAGATTATCAAAATTCTAGAGTCTTCCTGCATATCCAGTATAACAAAATCAATAGGGAGGACGAATTTATCAATCTTTTTGAGCACGTCTTCTGCTATTCCCCGCGGATACTGGTTGGATCTGTCTGCTAGTTCCAAGATCATTCTTGCTGGTTTTGGTTCCCCTAAGCCTAGTTTCTCGTACATCGTGTAAGGCATTAGGCTTATACTAGCTCCCAAGTCTGCTAAAGCATTATCAGTAGGTAAATGCCCGATATCGCACGGTATAGTGAAGCTTCCTGGGTCTTTCTCTTTAGATGGGAGTTTATTCAACAAGACTGCAGAGCATCTTTTATTCATCGTTACGGTGCAGGCTTCTTCTAATCTTGTTTTGTTTGATAGTAAACCTTTTAGAAACTTAGCATACTTTGGCATTTGTGCAAGAGCTTCGGTGAATAGGATGTTTATATGGAGTTGTTTAGGATTTTCTAGGAATTTTCTTTGTTGGGCTTCCTCTTTTTCCTTTCTCAATCGGTGGGGAAAAGGTATTGATAATGGTTGCAGTTCGTTACTTTGGTTTTTTTAGGTTCGGCTTTGGTGGGGATTTCATCTGGAGTTATTGGTTCGTTGTGATGGGGTAACGGGTGTTTATTGGTATTCGAGTTGTCACCAATAGGTTCGGCTATGGATTTTCCTCCTCTAGTGGTTACTCCTTTGGCCTCACATCCTACCATTTGGGCTTTATTGATTGCCCTCGACAGCCCGTATATTTTGAATTTAAGCTCGCTTAGTAAGTTGTTTCTTTCTTTAAGGAGGAGCTCATTGGTTGTTCTGAATTCTCTAATGAATGCATCTATTTTCTCGTGTTTTGGTTTTCTTTCCTCAATGAATTTATTCATAATTTCTTCCATTGTTAATCTTCTTTTAGGATAAGGAAACTGGAATGGGTCGAGCAACGCCCCTGTCATGAAAGACATAATTCAAAGTAAAGCTATTCTAACAGAATTAAGTTTACAGAAATTTTAGCGAGCTGCTGTCGATACGCCGTATATGGGTGAATGAATACGGCGTATGTTCGGCAGAACTTGATACGTTGTATCTGAAACAGAGAACTAAGTACGCCGTATTCAACTGGTGGATACGGCGTATCAGGAGATCAGACAGAACATAATACTATTTAAAACAATTAAATACGGAAATTTAAACAAACAATTTAAACACACAAGGCGAATAAATACAAACAAGAATTTAAATAATTAGATTACACTAAACTAATTTAATTAAAGGATAGAAATACTGATAAGGATAAGGTTTAATTATTTGACTCCCCGGTAGCGGCGCCAAAAACCTGATGTGTTGTCGTGTAGGGTCAATTATTTGATTATTAAGTTTTAAATTTATATTTAGCCAACAAACCTAAAACAACACTTTAACGAGAAGTGTACCCGGTCAAGATAGAGTTCGCGGTAAGTAGGGTGTCGAACACTAAGAGTGGAAAATTAATCCTATATTCTATCAGTATTTTAATTAGTTTATTTACCGGTTAAACCTATGCTATGTACGTTGTCTAATGATATGGGGGGGTTTCAGCCTGAGAGACTGGCACAGGTTTAGTGGAAACAAATACCAATTCAATACAAAATAAACACAAAAGAAGAAAATTAGAATATAGAAAAGCGGTACAAGCCAAATGATAGAAACTGTATTAGCCATATTAAATCCGGTTCAATGCTGGTTTGTTTGCTTTAGTGCAATGATTTACTTATCTCGAAGCGGCATATCATTCTTAAGACTTAGGCGGGACATCATCCTAAGACCTAGACACGATTAATCCTGTCACAGTTAAACGCATCCGCATAAAGCATCATTTAGTTTAATTATAATCTATCTTAGAGAATTAAAGCAGTGGTGAACCTGTTAAAACCCTAGCCCAACGAGACTTTACCCACTTATTCTTTGATGGTGTTTTATATACTGGTAGTCCACTATTCCAATCTTTATCAGTAAATTAAGAGCATGATTGCTGAAACATAAACGGGTCACCTACCGGTCCAACTAAGCTCATAATTCAAAGACAAAGACAGAACATTATTTGAGATCCAATTTGGTCCAAACATATGAAACACGATATGGAGAGTTATCCTGATATCTAGATTACTTGGTCTGTATCACTAGATCCAGTTGAATGATAGGTCGCATATTCAAACATATAAACAAGTATGAGGTGATAAACATAATTAAACAATCAACGATAAATTAAGAAATCGATTTTTAAAACAAACCAAACATTGAACTTTCATTAAGATGGCTAATACCTCAGGGTATTAGCCCATAACCATTATAATTATACAAGCGTAATCAAACAATTAAAAATCGAACGATTAAGAGAGTAAAAAATACACGATGTCTTTTATAGATTCGTGATCAATGCTTGACTTTGGTGGCTGATCTTCTCTTCTAAAATTGGTCTTTACTGAGTATGGTATAAAGAATATGATATTGCACACTGAAAACTCATTTTTGAGTCTTTTATTTATAGTGTCTAAAAAAGACTTGATATGTCGTATCCAGCAAGGTCGATACGGCGTATTGGACTGGATTCCTTAGTGTGCGCGCTACGTTCGTAATAAATCTTTGATATCATTCCCAATTTACTTGATTTACTGTATCTTCGAATAGTTATCTTCATAGATACGACGTATGTAGACAGAGTAAATACCCCGAATTGGGAATTGGTCAAACGCGTTTTCTTGTGAAGTCTTGGCGCAGATACGCCGTATCTCTTTAGTTGGATACGGCGTATTGGTGAAATTTTAGCAATCTTCAAATATCTTTGTTTTAGCTCCAAATTATGCGCCTTTTAGCTCGTCTTCACAAAACACTCCTGAATTACTATATTAATCAACTTTGAAGCAATTAAGTACCAAACAATGCAATAATTATATAAAAGTAGGCAAAACAGATGGGATAAATGATATAATAAAGTGACGTTATTTGATGTCATCAGCGTCGCTGCGTGGGGAATAGTTAGGTTTTGATCATAGTTTAGCTTAGTTCTACTTGTTTGAAACCTTCAAGTAAGAATTTAATTTTCGCATACTAGCTTTCTTGTAGTCTATCTTTTCTTTTTGTGTTTGTTCATGATTTTCATTGACTATTCAATTCTTTATTATGGAGAACGCGAATCCACCACCAACCAATAATTGTCCTGTCCTACCAGCTGCGCTGCGCGCATAAGCCGTCCAAGAGCTCCACAAGCTACAAAGAATTTCAACCTTTGTTGACTCTCTCTTAGAGAGTATTGAACGATTCCTTAATAACTTTGCCAACCAAACTAATGAGACTAACATGAATGACCTTAAGTCTGATGATGAATCAGTTGACACACCCCTTGTTTCTCCCTTTCCTCATTCAAACAATGATTCGGATGACAGTAAAGTGCTTAATGAATTGATTGAGAAATAAAATGTTGGAATGCTACGCCGAGAAAAGGTAATTAAT
Organism: Tanacetum coccineum; assembly: GCA_026074375.1. NCBI lineage: Eukaryota > Viridiplantae > Streptophyta > Magnoliopsida > Asterales > Asteraceae > Tanacetum > Tanacetum coccineum. Next base: position 32,123 of record BQNB010050310.1, on the reverse strand, counting down.
AGTTTAGATGGGGATGACTTGGCATTCCAATGTATGATTGGATTTAGGAAATCTGTCACTTACTTTGACCCATTCTTAACGATGAACATTATTACGCAGAAATCCTACAACACTATAATGGTAGAAGGATTAGAAAGTACAGGAAAAAATTTAGTTGCCGTTGTTAGGGATGTCTACGTGTTTGTAGGCAGCTTCACCTACATCACGGATTTTGGGGTATTGGAAGACATAGGAGAATTTATTCAGATAAATAGAGCCGAAGTTGTAATGGGTAAACCCTTTAGGATAATCACTAAACTCGAATACGATTGCGCTAAGGGATTAATGTCTTTCAATAGGATCTTTGATAATTACACATTCCAAATGCCACACACCATACCTAGGTTTAAACATTGGGGGCGCGTATCATAGAGTAAGATCCCACCCATCCTTGTGCTAAATCAAAGAGATCTAACTAATGGGTTTAAGAATGCTTAAGAAAAGAATAAATTTATGTACAAAAATTGCTTAAACCTAGGTCCCGAATACCAAGTGGATGAAAGTATGAAGGAATGGCTTATTCGGGGACACGTGAGCATTCATGAGGTCATGTAAGGACGTGTGAATTCGAGTCTAGCTACAAGACTCGTAAATAAAGAAAAGTTTTTTTTTGGGAGGCAACCCAATATTTACTTTTCCCGCATATTAGGAGTGTCTGGTGTTTTAATTATTTATTATTTGTTCTATTATGTTTGAATTATTTTGTAATCATGCTTCGTTTGTTTGTAACTTCGTCTTCATTGCAATCAAAGGTATTTTGCAACAAAATAAGTGTCGAGGAAATATTCGGTTTTTAGAACCACATTCAAACATTTAAAATAAATTGTTTAGATTAATCCGCGTCAGTTTCGAGTCATATGATTGAATTATTAATTCTCAGGTTGTTATGCAGCATTTTGTACAGGAAAATAACTTATAAGAATGAGTGCATGAAATTTTTCATCAAAAACGAAAAATGAGTTTTCACAGAGTGTGGAGACGGCGTCACGATTTACACGCGACGCCATCACCACGACACTTGTGACGGGGTCAGGATATTCCTGACGGCGTCAAATGCCCAGTTACAGGAAAACTCAAAAATTTTAAGTATTTTTGAAAATATAATTTGTACAACACTTAAGAAAGTTAAAATTCTTTTATAAACCTGCAAAACCCTAAGTTTAACAATTCTCTCATCCTATCTTTACTATTTTAATAGAGTCGAAACCCTAAACTCTTATTGTATATATCCCATGGTTTTTACGCTTGGTGTAGTTGTCTTTGTCTTTGATTACATGTTATATTTGATGAGAAGAAGCTTGGAAGATCTTAGGATGTTTTCATTAGATGATTCTTGGAGGACGATTTAACCAGTTATCGCATGTTTCTTCTCCATTATTGAGCAAACCAGGGGAGTACTAGTTTCTTTTACTTGTTTTCTTTTCTCTTTATTCGTTTTTACGGGTACTTCTATAGAACATTAGGCACAATGTTCAACTTAAGTGTAGGGGGAAAATAAGGCTTAGAAACTATTCCATCATTTGCCATTTGCTTGTTCCTTAAAATGATGGGTAATATATCAAAACATAGCATAAAAAGGTAATTTTGACACAAATTTAAAAAATTTTATGACACACACCGACAAAAACCGAGTATTAATAGCGTCTCATGGATAGGAATATATATGACTAGCACAAAAACCCATAGAATTCCACCTCTAAAATGTGAGGTTCGCCTTTAGATCTTTAGGAATTCGGGTATCCATTATTGATACCCAAGATAATTTATACCTTTAGCTTTCTCGAGTTAAGGAGTGAGCAGTCATATGTGTCTATTCTGTCGTTACGGATGTGTACGTGTGCTCTTTGTCGCCTTTTCTAGAGCATTAAGATTGTTATTAAATTATATGAGTGTACCGATAGTATATTAAATTCTAGAACTTGTTTTTGTGATGTACCTCGAGACCGCGTAGTGAGTATTAGGATTTGCTAGATAAGAGGCACTAGGATTAACCCATGTTTTAAACCTGTAATTGTTATGATGGTCACACTGATCATATAACTATCCCACACCCTTGCCATGCACTCATTTTTAGTGCAGGATACCCCTAGTACAACCCTCTGAGCCTATCCTTTTTCATGGTTCTTGTAATTTTTTGGTTAAGTCGGACTATTAATGAAGAGCATTGTTAGCCCTTAAACCAATCGTTACACCCAAATCGCCTTAGCCTACCTTGTATGTACTCGCTTTTAGTACATTATTGTTTTAACCCAAGTTAATTATTTGAGTACACAGTTGCTAAGTCTTTATCCTTGTAAATACAGTTTTGGGACGATTAGGATTCATGATATTATTTATTTCGCAGAAGAATGGGGAAGAAAAGTTAAATCAATACCCCTATATGTTTGTTAGATGATCTCCATGTTATTTTGATCCACCTCAAGACAGATCATTAGTTAGATTGTAAATAATCGAGTATGTAAAATTTCAAGTGTAGTGGTAACCAAAGAACCAAACACCGCCTTCAAACCACCATCACCACCCATTACTACCACCATTCTCCACCATAAATTTCTTGATTATAATCCATCCAAAGAAGTAGCATTGAAGTGTAATTCGAATCTATAAGCGATTGTGACAGAATTGTTTATAGTTTCTGGGTTTTACTTTGAATATAATAAAGTGTTTTTGGGAAATTCATGTGAAATCACCATATTTTGCCTTTGGAATTGGTCTTATAATCTTGTTTATCCTTTTGGGAATATGATTCAGTATTGAATGCTTGATGAATGTTATGTGGTTTTGTTACGTGGTTTGATTATAAAGTAGTTTATCTTATATGTGTTTTGGGCATTTTATGATATTTGTTAGGGCGTTTGGGATATGTGTTATTGAAACTGGTTAAACATGATTTTCTAAGTGTAAAGGCCGAAAGGATATTTATAAACTTATGTTTTATCATTCCACCTAATATATTGGTTATAATAACTTATAAAGACCGAAAGGATTTGTTGTTATTAATCGATATAATTAATAGTTATATTTAAAGGCCGAAAGGATTTATAACTTGTGATAACCTATTTTCTAAACTATAAACACTATCTAAACAATTTTATTATCCAAGTGAAACATTGTCTAAACAAACATTCCTTTAATCATTTGATTGAATCATCTTTAATTGCTTTCGTTATAATATACGATATATGCTTCCGATTTGGTTAATTTGATATGTGACAATCTTATTAACCTTAGCAACTTAATTACAAATTGTGAAAACTTCAATTCCCGTGGAATGACCTGGACTTACCTAAAGATATACTATACACGAATGGGTATACTTCCCGAGTGCTGTGTTTTTAGTAAAAAACAGTATTTCTAGTTATTATAAATTTAAAGCTTGGAAAACACACATCAAGTTTTGGCGGACTTTGCCGGGGGGAATTGTTTAAGTTGTTATAGTTTGTTGCTTATTTCTGGTGCTATTTTGTTTCTCAAAAATTTTCAAACCCGCAGTACCTTTTTCTGGCAAACGAAAACTAAAAATCATTTTTCTCCAGGAAGTACGCCGCACATCTTATTTGTGCGCCGATTTTCCTGTAAACCTAGAAAGTACGCCGCACTTTAACCAAGTACGCCACACTTTCTACAGATTTTTCACAATCAGAATTTTGTTTCAAAAACCAAAACCAACTACCCACCCGCACTCTGTAGTCTTGTTTCTATAATCTTTTGAAATTGTTATTTATCTAAATTCATATGCCTTGTGTTATTTTGTTATATTATCTAGTTTATCATAATATTCGTAAAAAAAATACAAAATTTCCAGAAAAGCCGGCACACTTTTCCTAAAGTACGCCGCACCTATTAAAAAAAAATCTTTTATTTATTTATCCTTATTTGCTTTATATAATAAAAACTAAAATATATCTAATATATATAAAAATCTATATAAAAATAAAAAATATATATGAAAATAATTTATTTTATTTTGAATATTATCATATTATATATAAAAATGTCTTTTTGCAAAATGCTTAACGTATGTATAAATCCTTTATCTTTCGAAAAACAACTAGTAAGTTTAATATATAAATTAAATAAAAATTTAATAAAAAGGTCTTATAAATTTAAAATTATCCAAAAAGAATCCATTCATATCGAATCACACAAATCTTCCACTAAACATTCTATCGTTAATGACTTTGTCATCATAAATATACCTGCAGAGGATGTAGAACCAGAACCAAATCTACCGTTCTAAGAAATAATAATCCTCGATCCCGATGATTAACCCATGTGGGAAAGTGCTAAGACTGTAGCACCGACTTCTAATTCTGCCATTGTTCAAATCGATGTTGATGACAACTTTGTTATTAACAATACTCACTTAAATATGATTCAGGAAAATAAATTCGATGGTTATTTGCGGGCCGATCCGCATGACCACATCCGTGAATTTCTCGCAATCTGCAACATGTTCAGATATGGCAAAACTCAAAGTGAAGCTGTCAAGCTTATGATCTTTCCCTTATCCTTGTGCGATGAAGCTAAATTCTGGTTTAACGAACTTAATGAAGAGTCTATAACATCGTGGGAACAAATGAGAAAAACTTTTATAAACAGATTCTTTCCACCTTCGTTATTTAACCGTCTTTTACTTGAAATCAGAAATTTCTCTCAAAACATATGTGAAAGTCTAACCGAAGCTTGGTTACGACTGAAAAGCATGCTTCGAAAATGCCATGGGCACGGTCTGACCAAAGGAGCTATTATTCAAGTATTCTATCACGGTCTAGACGAATCCACTCAAGCAATCCTGGACAAAATTGTCGGAGGAATCTTCCTCTATGAAAGTCCGAATCAAGCTTTTTAATTTCTTGATGACAAAGTCCTTTTCAAACTTGATTGGTCCACTAAATCTCAAAACGATCATCATCAAAAATCTGTTTCCTTCGCCGATGGAAGTGATAGTAATAATGATAATTCTCGATTTATGGAAAAATTAAAGGCTATGGATTCTAAAGTTATAAGCTTAAATGAAGAATTGCAAGATATGCATAAGAAATATAATGAGCTTAGAGAGGGTAACGCTTCTAAGAACGATGACACGCCGATGAGTGAACGTCATGAAGCAAATTACATTCAATATGAAGGTTATCAAAACCAAAATTCTCAGGATTCGTTTTCTCACCAATCCCTTCATGATCCTAATGATTCCGAGAAACCGCTCACAGAATTAAACAATGATGTGAGAAATGATCTCGAAGATTTCAAAAGACGTATCCTTAGCATGAGAACCGTTTATTGGAAACTCTATGACAGCGACGATCGTAAAACTACCGGTGTTTTACCCAACAAAAAGTCTAAAACCGTCAACCAAGAGTCTCAAACTAAAATAGATCTTGAAAAATCAATGACTAAATTCTTGGATGATCAAAGAGTTTCAAATATATTTGTCAAGAACAATTTTAATGATATGATTATAAAGATGAAGCAAAATGAAAAGGATTTTAAACTAAAATCTAAAAAACATGGAAAGAAAAATGATGAGTGGCTAAATCTCAAACGTGTATCTTCAGAACAACGCTAGTCAACCCCTCTTCCTCATCCTTCAACGCTCACACGAGCAAGTGAATGTCGGATTCACCAGGAGTGGATAAGTCTGATGGTTCTCCGAAAACTCAACAAGATCCACCTCCTCCTATCTCAGTTGACATAAAACTAAAAAAGATAAACCTATTAAGACAACAAAAAACAGGCTATCATGTGGTAAAAACAAAAGAATATCCATTCCGTAAATATATTCCAAAAATACCATATCCTCAAGCTTTATGAGTGGGATCATTCCCACTTAAACCGTAATTCATTAAGGAATCTTAAATCGAGTTAAGTATAGTAATAATAATAATAGTAGCAATAGTTAATAATAATAATAAACTATAAAAAACTAAAAAATATATATATATATAACAAAAAAACTTTGTAGTATTTATGTATGTCAGCATGCGGGCGAGTGTGTCGGTGTATCTTTTTCGGGGGATTTCTTGCATCAAAAAGAAATTTATAAACTTTGTGGGTGTTGTTCGCTGGAAAACCTCTCACGAGACTATAACTTGTCCACTCGGGGCACCGAGGGGTTTAAAGACTTGTTGCATACGCTAATTGCAACGAGTGCCTACGAAAGTGCGTTTTGTATTAATGTTTTTCTTGTAGTTGTGTTTATTATGCAAATTAAATCAAACAGGTGGAGCTTGGAGTGGTGGTTGGCATTTTACACTTGGAAACTTATATAGTTAGAGTATTATATTACATGTGGTAGAATACACATGCTTGGCGCTTCGTTTTGCGCCATATCCTTCATTCAGCCATGCACTTATGAGCCTCGAAAAGTTTAAATTTTACGCATAATGCTCTACTTAACGTAATGGAATCACTCAAGGATAGCTCCAATGTAGCTATATCTCTCTATGCCTCAGAAGTTACCATTTTCCTCAATTTTCCTATTTTCTATTTTTATCAGTTCTCACATTGGCGGGCAATATTCATAAGTCGTGGAGGGGTAGCATATAGGAAAATTCAATCCTATCCCTCCTTTGTTTGGCCCTGCAGAAATTTTCAAACTTTCTAATGATATTTTTCTGCGAAAAAATTAAAAAAATTAATTTATAACTTTCCTTTCAATTAAAAATGCATTAGCCTTAGTAAAGGCAAAATCCAATCGGATTGACTATTTTAACTAGCACAATAATAACACTAAAATTGTGAGAAATTTTTGCCTTTAAAGAATTGGGGTATCCATTCTTTGATATACAATATAACATTTTGTTTAGTTGTTCAAGTTAGGGTATGAATGAGTCATTTGTGTCTATTACATCGTTACGGTATGTGTGTGATGGTCTTTTCGCCTTTTCTGGAACATTGGTATTGGTTAAAGTTATATGAAGTGGGCGGTAATTTCGTAGCTCCAGATTTGTGCTTGATCTTCATTACTAGACCGCGGTGAGGTTAATTATATAAACAAAGTCGTTGATAGAAGGTGAAAATAAAATACCTATGCAAATCATGTATCTGCAGGACTAGCTTTTAGTGTTGAGATCCCCAAAGTATCCCAAGAGCAAGAAAAATGTACTCGATGAAGAAAAAGTTTTGTGCCAGCCTTAGTTATCGCAGTAGCTGGAATGAAAAGAAATCTTCAAAAAAAAAAAGAGAAAAGAGAAAAGAAAAAAAATAAAAGTTCAAAGTATAAGGATAAAGTTTTGGCACTTGGATATCAAGTATTGTATCCACCCATCATCATTAATCTCGTTTTGCCTCTTTGAGATTTCTGTCTAGGTGCTCACGCCGCAACAGGCATGTTTATGTGTCTAGTATAAGCATATGGTAGCGACCTAGATTATGTCTATTCAATTGAGTAACTTCACAAATATTAAGCCCTATCTGAGTGACTCGTGTGAATTTAAAAACAAACACTTTCTCTATGTGAGGTGCTCTGTCATATGCCAATGCCTGAAAAGTTATAAAACTGGAAAACACTTGTTAATGCTAAAATGATTTTTTTGCCACGTCGCGATAAATGATCATGTTTTATCGCTTTAATTGCTTGAGGGCAAGCAATAGCTAAGTGTGGAGGGATTTGATAACGCCTAAATTATACATGTTTTCGGCGACGTTATTTGCATTTATTTGATCATTTCTCGTGAACTTTCGGTACTTAATCAAGTATATTTGCTATTATATGTTCTAGGTATGTGTCATGGAAGAAAACGAAAGAATACACGAAGATAAGAAGCTTAAACGAAGAAATAACTCAAGTTAATGATCTCCCGATAACTGTTCACTGTTTTTGGCTATAATTGGAGGTTCTACCAACTCGGATTGGAGTTGATTTACAAGCGGCCACGAAGAGAGAATTCAATTATTACAAACTTTTGGGAAAAGGTCACTTATGCTGAAAATCCAAAAGTAGCGCATTGCCCAAAAAACCGGCGCACTTTCTGTCTAATCAGCCTTGTTCACTGTTTTGATCATAACTAGGTCATACGAACTCCGTTTTAGTTGATTCAAGCGGCCACGCAAAGAGAATTCAGTTGTCTACAACCTCGCGAAAGACCAAGTGCTGGAAATTCCAAATATGCGGTGCACTTGTAAAAAAGTGAAGCACACTTTTCTATCAGAACAGGAAAGAAAAGTCGGAGCATTTAATTGATGAAACTTTAACTTCACCCAGTGCGCCCATCTATTTGTAAGTGCGCCGCACTTTGGCCCCGAAAAAGCCTATAAATATCCTCTCAAACCATCCCATATTACACATCCCCACATCACTTTCTCTAGTTCATTTAGAACACTCCAAGTGGGTGTTTTTGGTGAACTTGGCTTGACAAACCAAAGAACCAAACACCGCCTTCAAACCACCATCACCACCATCTAATAACCCCCACCCCCCCACCCAAAAAAAAAACTTTTTTTTTCTTCACTATAAATTTCTTGATTATAATCCATCCAAGGAAGTAGTATTGAAGTGTAATTCAAATCTATAAGCGATTGTAACAGAATTATTCATAGTTTTTAGGTTTTACTTTGAATTAATTAACGTGTTCTTGGGAAATTTATGTAAAATCACCATATTTTGCCTTTGGAATTTGGTATAATCTTGTTTATCCTTTGAATATAATCTTTATTGAATTCATGATGAATGTTATGTGTTTTGTTACTTGTTTGATTATGGAGTATTAATATTATGTTTATTTTGGCATTATTGTGATCTTTGATATGGAGCGTTTGGATATGTGTTTATTGAAATGGTTAAACATGATTTTCTAAGTGTAAAGGCCGAAAGGATACTTATAAACTTATGTTTTATCATTCCACCTAATATATTGGTTTAATACTTATAAAGGCGAAAGGAATTTTAGTTATTATCGATATAATCTCGAGGTAATTATTTTATAGGCCGATAGGATTTATACTTTGTGATTAACTCTATTTTCTAAAACTTTATAAACATATCCTAAAACACTTTATATCCAAGTGATCATGCCATAAACAACATACTTAATCTTTGATTGAACTCAATCTTTTAATGCTTTCGTTATAATATCGATAATGCAGATTGATTAATTTGATCCGTGACAATCTTATTAACCTTAGCACCTTAATTACAAACTGTGAAAACTTTAATTCTCGTGGAACGACCTGGACTTACCTACAGCTATACTATACACTAACGGGTATACTTTCTGAGTGCTGTGTTTTTAGTAAAAATTGATATTTCTAGTTATTCTAAATTTAAAGCTTGGAAAACACACATCAGTATCTATTTTTGATACCCAAGATAGTTTATACCTTTAGCTTTCTCGAGTTAAGGAGTGAGTAGTTATATGTATCTATTCTGTCGTTATGGATGTGTACGTGTGGTATTTGTCGCCTCTTCTGGAGCATTGAGATCGGTATTAAATTATATGAGTGTACCGATAGTATATTAAATTCTAGAACTTATTTTTGTGATGCATCCCGAGACCGCATAGTGAGTATTAGGATTTGCTAGATAAGAGGCACTAGGATTAACCCATGTTTTAAACCTGTAATTGTTATGATGGTCACACTTATCATATAACTATCCCACACCCTTGCCATAAACTCTTTTTTAGTGCAGGATACCCCTAGTACAACCCTCTGAGCCTATCATTTTTCACGGTTCTTGTAATTTTCTTGTTAAGCCGGACTATTAATGAAGAGCATTGTTAACCCTTAAACTAACCGTTACACCCAAATCGCCTTAGCCTACCTTGTATGTACTCGCTTTTAGTACATTATTGTTTTAACCCAAGTTAATTATTTGAGTACACGGTTGCTAAGTCCTTATCCTTGTAAAATACAATTTTGAGACGTTTAGGATTTGGTATAGTATTTATTTCGCGAAAGAATGGGTAAGGAAAGTTAACTCAATACCCTATATGTTTGTTTAGATTAATCTCCATTTTTGTTATTTTGATCCACCTCAAGAGGGTCATTGTTAGTTGTAGCTAATCGAGTATGTAAAGTTTAAGTGTAGGGGTGTATCTAGAAACCCTCATGATGTATTTTATTTGTTTAAGCATTTGGCTGTCAAAAGGTGTACGAGAAAAAAAATTGTATATAAAAAAAAGTTAAAAAAATGTACGACCTGCCGTTTGCTTATGTTTATGTTTATATTAAAGTCAAGAAAAGAAAAGGAAAGATTGATGTAGAGTTGTGTAGAGTTTGTATATCTTCGTCTGAGTCTTGGTTTGAGCAAACTAAAGACCAGCGTGGTATCTGTATAAATATTAGGTAACAATTCCACTTTTTTTCCAAATTCACCAAAGCCAACCCAAATGCATCCATCGTTTCTGTTTCCATTAGATGTTTATCTTACACCATACACCCCAGACCTTTAAAAAGGTCCCTCTTAGATAGTAATGAATAATGCGTGCGCTTAGCGGTGAAGGTTTGATCCTTTACCAAGCTTATGGTAATTTATATACTATGACAGCTAATGAGTGTTGATTTTCCGTTTCCCTATTATGTTATAATTTATTATACACCCGAGAGAAAGAGATAATCCTAAACACTTATGTGAGGTGCTAGTGTATGCTTTCTGTGCTTTTAATTATGAGGTCTAGGAGGTTGTGTTGTAAAATACTTTTAAAGAATAGGTTAAATTACCCTCATATTGCTATTTTCTAGGTAGAAAATCCCATTTGCTTGAGGACAAGCAAATCCCAAGTGTAGGGGTATTTTATGAGGTCATTTTATACACAATTTCGGGGTCATTTAACCCCTTAAATCATGCAAATATTCCGATTATGTGATTAATCATTTGTTTTTTGGTTTTTAGCAGTTGGATGGAATTTGGAGGGAATACACGTGACTTGCGCTCATTTGGAGAAGAAACGGACGAGATTACAGACCTACACCAAATCCTTGAAGAAATATTGCTTACAGGGCATGGAGATGGCGTCGCAAGCATAAAGCGACGCTGTCGCAATCCATCTAGTGACAGCGTCAGAGATTTGGTAACGGCGTCAGGACGTGGCCAACTTAATGAGGATCTAGAATCATCCACGTAGCGACGGCGTCTGGATTACAACGCGACGTCGTCGCGGCGATATCTCTAAATATACTAAACCGATTTTAGGGTTTTAAGTGTGTAACTTTGTATAACTTTTGGGAAACGAACCCTAGCTCTTGTAGCAGCTTCATATGTCGTTTTTAGGGCCTCAAAACCCTATTGTACTACCTTGAATCCATGTTTTAATCCAAGTAAGTTTATTTATCTTTAATCATTCAATATGTCTATGTGTTGTGTGATTGATTTATCTCTTTGCTTTCTTTATAACATGCGAGGCTAAACCCTCCTTTGTATTTGCTTATGATTGCATGAAAGTCAGGATGTAGATCCTTTTATTGTTGCTTCTTGATTGATGATTGTGTGTGTTAGGTTCTAGAAAACCAGCTTTTGTCTGTATCGTTGTAGACACGTCTAGGGAAACACGAGTGCGTAGAAAGGATACCACCAGGTAACAGTCTTCATACTACCTTGCCCCTTTATATGGTTGATCCCTCTTAAGATATTTTACATACGTTTAATGTACTCTTAGGGGCCTTGTAATAGTCTTCATACTACCTTACTTGTGTGTTGCCCTAATGGAATATTAAATAGACGGCGGGTTCGTGTAATCCGTTCATGACCTAGGAAATACTTACACATATCTTCACAAGTGTGACAAGGCAACAAGATTAGGAGAAGCAATCTGATAAGTAATGCATGATTAAGTAAATACTATTAATTATCATAAAGTTATCACCAGTAGATTAGATATCAGTTTAATTAATTAGTTAAACAAACCAACCTCTCAAACTATAGATTTACTTGCTTTCTTATAAATATAAAAATACAAAAATTATCTTCTCTCAACCCATAGAATTCTGTTAGACCATGATCAAGCCTTCCCAACCTATTCCTCTAGATAACGATAACAACCCCCGAGTCTTGCCTATACTACTACTACAACGGTTAGGTACTCTGCCTAGGGTGTTGTAAAACTTCTTGTAGAAGTCCCTTACGACAACTGCAACAATAACATCAAAATAAAGTGTTCAAAGGGTACATGCCACCCTTAAGACCAAATTATCACCAACACGGTGAGCTTTATTGACCTTGAGAAGACTGAGGTTTAACAGAGGAGACAACAGCAGGAGGAGACATTGGGTTGGAAGCAGGGGCAGAAGATAGAGTGGCTCTCTAAGAAGAAGGCACAGGAACTTGGGTCTTTGAGGGAACAGGCCTTTGGAGTGTCAGAGGCTTCTTTGATAGCAAGACTTTGATTGGTGTTGAAGGGTCCGCTACAAATTTTGATAACCACAGGAAGGTAGCGGTAGCGAGCTCATTGCCAGCTTGAGTATGCTCCTTCTTATATGAAAGGCGGTACCCTTTCACGCTCATTCATATCAGCAACCTGCTCAAAAAATCACATCTCCTATAAAAAATAGTAGAAGAAACGAGTTTACCAACAAGCCTACCCAACTCATCGCTATGGCAAGTTCCAAGGCAGCATACGGGACAACCTTCAAAACAACCTCCATCTTGTCATGCTTAACATCATCAACCTCCTTTCGGAGGGATACTTCAATAGCTTCCAACCTCACTTTCTCAGCCTCTAGAGAGGCAACCATTGAATCCAGAGCCGAAAGGCTATCTTGATAGCCTGCCCACTTTTGGCTCTCTAACATCATACTGTCAAGATTAGCCTTGTGCTATTTCGCTTTGGTGGACAAAGTGGACATCTTCTCCCGCATTGCAACCACAGTTAGGTTCTTTTCAAAATCAGTCATGGCAGCTTCACACTTGGTTCTTAACTCCTCACACTCCTCCTAAGCTCTCTCCTTTTCCTTCATCACATCATACTCTCCCCTTATCTTCTTAATGACCTGTAACAACTCTTGAGATCTCCTGTTCACAACATTGTCTACAATCGCTTGCCTAGCATAGCAGCGATCATGTAGATCCAACAACTCCACATCCAAATGATTGTCCAAGTAATTCTTCCAAGCTGGAGGAGTAATAGCGGAAATTTTAAGCTGACAGGCATTAGCATCTTTGAGCTCGAAGACATTAGGAAAACCTGCAAAAAAAGAATGTAGTAAATTTTTGATAAGAAGAAAGCAGGAGAGGAAAGCTTCAAAGGAATGGAAGCTCACCTTCATCATCGTTATAAACTGTAAGAAATGGAGGATCAACCTTCGAAGAAGAGGTATTGGCACGAGTGGCACGAGAAGATGAAGACCTAGGTGCAAGCTTTCTCTTTACAGGAAGCCTGGATTACCCCCCCCCCCCCCCCAGTCTTTCACCTCTTATCCTTTATCCGGGCAGCTACACTCCCAGGATGAACAACAAATACCTCTGGTTTAGGACTTCCCCCATAATCAGCCGTATCCTCGGCAAGCTTTAGTGTAGGCTCTGCATCAACGTTAGGCGGCTTCGTATTTACCGAGGCAGAAGGTGAGCCTATACCAAAGCCAAGAGAACGCTCGTTGGGCAAAAAAGACAGATCTTCCTCATTCTCAGCATAAATGAAGTTCCTGAAAGCCATTTCTTCAAGAAGAGAAAGTAAATCATATATTAGTCAAAAAGAAAAAATGAAGCAAGGGATTAAAATACCATTTCCGCCCACTATGATCGCAGGTTGTTGTTGGCCATATTCCCACGAAGGTTTGAGGCTAGCTGATGACATCAAATAACGTTACATTTATACCATCATTTATCCTGAATAAGTTACCCACTTTTATATAATTATTGTAAGAATTCGTACTAAACCACTTAAAAGTGTTATTTGCGGTAATTAAGGAGTTATTTGTAAAGACATGCTAAAAGACACATATTTTGGAGCTAAAATGATGGCATTTGAAGATTGCTTATTTTTTACCAATACGCCTTATCCAAAAAAAGAGATACGGCGTATCGACGCCAACTCTTCACAAGAAAACACGTACAACCAATTCCCAATACGGCGTATCACTCTTCTACAATACATCGTATCCAGCTGGATAGACATTCAAACATACGGAGATATTTATATTTTGGGAATGAATATTTTATTGATTATAAACTTTGCGAGAACTCTAAGGGAAACATCCCAATACGCCGTATTGGCCTAGCTTAATACGGCGTATCCAGTCTTTTTTAGACACTATAAATAGAAGACTTAAAAATGAGTTTTCGGTGTGCAAAATCATATTCTTTATACCATACACATAAAAGATGATTTTCTGAAGAAAAGAAGAGCAACCAAAGGTCAAGCATCGATCACGGTTCCATAGAAGACACCGTGTAATTCCTATACTCTTGTAATCATTTAATTTTTTGTATCGTTCGGTAAAACAATTAGTTTACATTGGTTATTTGATCACGCTTGTATAATTACAATGGTTATGGGCTAATACCCTAGGATATTAGCCATCTTAATGAAGATTTAATGTTTGGTTTGTTTTAAAATCAATTTCTTAATTTATCATTGAAAGTTTAATTATGTTTATCACATGATACTTGTCTAAGTGTTTGAATATGCCACATATCATTCAACTGGGTCTAGTTACGCCTAACAAGTAAACTATATATTGGGATAGCTCTCCATATCGTGTTTTATATTACTGGACCAATAGGATCACAAATAATGTTCTGTCTTTGTCTTTAAATTAAGAGCTTAGTTGGAGCGGCAAGTGACCCGTAATGTTTCAACAAGTATGTTCTTGATTAACTAATAAAGATTTGAACAGTAAACTACCAGTATATAAAATACTTTCAAACAGTAAGTGGGTAAAGTCCTGATGGGCTAGGGTTTGACAAGATCACTATTGCTTTAATCCCTAGATAGATTCTAATTAAACTAAAAGGATGCTTTATGCGGATACGTTAATTATGACAGGATTCAACGTGTCTAGGTCTTAGGATGATGTCCCGCCTAAGTCTTAAGAATGATATGCCGCTTCGAGATAAGAAATCATTGCAATAAATAAACAAATTAGCGTTTAATCGGATTTAATATGGCTAATACGGTTTTCTATCATTTGGCTTGTACTGCTCTTTTATCTTCTGATTGTTTTCTTGCATGTTTATTGTGTTTAGAATTGATTATTGTCACCATAAAACCTGTGCCAGTCTCTTAGGCTGAAAACCCCCCATCATCGTTAGAAACGTATATATCATAGGTTTAACAAGTAATTATAATTAACTTAATTAGAGTAATTAAAATACTGATAAAATATAAGGTTAACGACCTCACTCTTAGTGTTCGACACCCTACTTACCACGAAACTCCACCCGATCGGGTACACTGCCCGTTAAAGTGTTGTTTTAGGATAAGTCGGCTAAATATAAATTTAAAACTTGATAATTAATAAATTGAACCTACACAAGAGCACATCACTAGCCAAGAAAAGAATGGGATCACGAAAGACACGAACACTTGTAGGATATCTACTAAGATGTTGAAACATGGGATTTTCCTTAATATTCGGGGGAAGTTTGTCTTTGTAAGATTTTGAATCCCATTTGTTATGTTCAAGAAGAAGTTGTGGATATTCGGCAGGAACAATAGAGCTCTGAACAAAGAAAAACTGCCCTTTCCAACCCTCGATACGAGTGATGACCCTGGGAAAAAGATGGTGAATGTGTTTTTTGGGTCTTTTAGCAAAAGTCAACCACTTGCCACCCCGACATAAATTGAAAACCCCCCGAAAAAGTTCAATGGAAGGTTCATAACCATATGCTTTACACATGACAACAAAGGTAGTTAGTTTGGAGCATCTAAAGGGGTTAAATCTAGAGATATGAATTTGAAAATACTAGAGGACTTCACATAAAAACTTCGTAAGGGGTAACTTAAGATTTGAAAGGGAGAATGAATGAGTATATAGCCTGACGTATCTGTTAGGAGCATCGAAAATAGTTTGGTTAGATTTGGGAAGCATAACACCGTATTCAGAAGGAATGTGGTACAGTGCGAGGAAGTCATTAAATTCTTCCTCTGAGAGCTCACAGGTTTGAATAGCGATGGAGTCTTTAGAACTCATAGTAAAAATAGAAGACGAAACAATCTTACCTTTCAGATAATCGAGCAGAGTTCATAGAGAATAAGTGCAAGGATGAAGAAGACGGTAAAAATGAAAAAAGGTTTATGGCGAAGCATTTATAGTTTAAATGTTAACGTCTTTACTGTTAGCCTCACTTTTAGTGAAGCTGGCGTCTTACACGTGAATTGGACTAGTTTTGGACACTGCGTGTCACGCAGGGGTCTTTTATGTTAACTAGGAATAGTTAGTTTTTTTCTTCTTGTATAAATACCCCTCATGGCTCTCCATGAGGGGGTGGATGTTTATTTTTCCTTTTTTCCTTAATCTAATCTTTCATCCTTTTGTGTTCATCCCCTCTCTTTACTTTCTCTCACTAAAACTAATAATGTTTCATCTAATGTATTTTGATCAACCAAGACCTCCCGAAAAGGTGTTTTTTATCCTTGTCAATTGGTATCAAGAGCTAACCAGGGGTGTATTGTATTTGGGTGTGTTGTGTTTGTTAGTTTTCGTTGTTGATTCGTGTTTGTAATTTTTTTTGTGGTTTCGTTTTTTATAAGCTTAGTGGTTCGAGTTTGTTACTTGGCTTAATAGCGTGTCCTCGTGGTTCTTTCATGCGTTGCTAAGTCATACGCACGTTCAAAAGAAGATAAAAACGTCCAAAGTACTTATTTGGATCGAACGAGTGAACTGCTATTTGGATCGAACGAGTGAACTGCTATTTGGATCGAACGAGTGAACTGCTGTTTGGATCGAACGAGGGGAGTGTGTTTGGATCGAACAAGCAATCATCGAACTAGTAAGCATCGAACTAGTGAGCATCGAACAAGTGAGCATCGAACTAGTGACAATCGAACGAGCGGACCGAACTAGCGGACCGAACGAGCGGATCGAACGAGCGGATCGAACGAGCGGATCGAACGAGCAGATCGAACAGAGCGGTGAATCGAAGACGATAACGGATCGTAAGAAGCAGGATCGAACGAGCGGAAGTCTAATTTGCCGAACGAGGATTTCGAAACGAGGGATCGAACGAGGGATCGAAACGAACGGATCGAACGAGCGGATATTAAACAAAAAAAAAAATAAAAAATCCAAAAAAGAAGAAACTGAGCAGTGGGAAAAAATATTTATTAATAATTTTTAAAAATTAAAAAAAAAAACAAATAATATTCTTCTGTATATCAATACAAACAAAAAAAAAATGTAAAAAAAATAACAAATAAAAAAAATAAATCAAATTTAAAAATCGAAAAAACATCAGAGAAAAAAAGGAAAAATTTATAAAAATAAAAAAAACAAAAAAAAAAAAAAAAATAAAAATAAAAAAAAAATAATTAAATATTTAAAATCTAAGCGTCGTAATATCAATACAATATGCTATAAATGTTCCAAAATGACATTAAAAACATATAAGTAGCTAGGGGTAAAATCGACTACTAGTAGGAGTGGGAAATTTCAGCGTTTAATTGTAGAAACTGAGCATATTTTTTTGGAAAATTAATACCGAAGACTAATAGGAATAATATTTTTCATGTAAATAAACTTGTGGGACGTAAAGTAGGTGTTTACAGTGTTATAACTGCCTGTTACGTTTCGAATCCCGTTAAGAAATGTCGATTTTAGGCTTCGTCTTATGTTCCTCTCATAAATCGATGAGATAATATCGAGACGGAATCACGACGGGCTGGCCAAAGAAGTTGTTGTCTGGGGGTAGGATTAGGTTTGGTCGTTGGACTTTTTTCTGATGGGGGAGTGGGTGGGTAGGGTCTCAGTGGTTACGCTTTGGGGGGGGGGGAAGGTGGCGCTTTCGCGGTGAAGTTGATTTTTGAGGGACTCGGGGGTTTTGTTGTGGAGGTTTGTTGGGTGGTGTTAATTGAGATTTTTTGGATTGTGGTAGTGGAGGGGAGTAGGGTTGATTAGTTTGTGGTGTATTTTTGAGGGTTTTTTTGCCGATTTTTTTTTTTTTGGGTTGTTGGGCTTAGTGCAGGGGTTTTATGGTGTGCGGCTACATTGTATATTCATTTTGGACTCATTGTATGGTCTCGGTTTTAAGTTTGTGCAAATGGTGATTATATAATTCTTATACTGTCTGTCACTTTTGGCGATTTTTTGATTTTTATCTGTACGCAATGGTAGAAGAATAGATTTTGGTTCGTTAATTGCTGTAGGTTTGGGTAGCGGATGGGGTTGAGATTTCTCGGGGTAAATGGGTGAGCTAGGGTGGATGGGGAGGCTGTTGTGTTTTAGTGATAAAGTTAAGAAAAAACATTCGTAAGATGAATTTGGTATCGGGCTATTCAGGTTTGTGAAATTCGAAGACTTGAAAATTGATAGTGTATTGGTCATTATCGCTGTAAAGGTTTTACTTTGAGTACAATCTCGGGTTTATCAGTATTATGCACTTTAAAGAGCAAGTTACTCAATAAGTTGTTGTACTCTGTGAGAATCCGCTCGGTTGTGGGTGGATGTGATTATAAGAGAATTGGATTGTTGGGGGTGATGTTGTTGGGAAGGGCTGTGTCCCTTCTGGGGTTGAGGATTTCGACTTAGGGTCTTGTGTGTTTGGGCATCGCGGACTAACCGTGCTGGTCTGCTAGAATGTTTTGAGTGAGGTCGATTTTTAATGCTGGTCTGGATCAATAGTGCGGGGGTTATGTAGAAATGATGATCAGGATAGGAGGACGGCAGGTGAGGGGTTTCTGAGGGGGGGTCCTTGCTGGGAGGGTATGCAGTAGGTTGCCGTATGTTGTTTTGTGTGTTGGGGTTCGAGGTGGGGGTTAGAGTGGGGATTGTTTTATTTTTATTTAAGGATTTTTAATTGTCGTTTCTTTTGGGTTTGTGTGGTTAAGTCCTGATGGAGATCTGAGCTATGGGCGGTGGATTTTCCGGGCGATTGGATTGCGTTGGTTGTCTGGATTTTTTTGAATGGGGGCAATGATTTGGTGGGGTATAATGGGGGGTGGTGGTGTATTCGAAGCGTGGGTGTGTTGCTGTAAGGTGTTTTTGTTGTTTGTGATTGAGGGTGTTTAGAAGCCAGATTTTTGATCATTGAGTGTTTGTTTTTTTTTTTTTGTTGGTTTTTTTTTTTTTTCGCGATTTTTTTTTTCTATATTGTTTTTATTTTTTTTTTTGCATTTTACAAAATTATTAGTTTTTATAGTTATATTTTTTTTGTTATTGTGTAATTTGAGTTGGTTTATGATACTTTGTTTGTTTTTTTTATGGTAAAGTGATGTGATTCTGTTTTATTTTTTATTTTTATTTTTGTTCCTACGTCTCTGTAAGATCATTTATGCATGGTTTTTGAAAAGTTGTTCGATGTAGCGTCTACGGGTTTTACGTTTTTTATTTGGTTCTGGGGGTGTAGCAAGTTGTTTTTGTCTGTTGCTTTGGAACTGTTTCACTGGGTGGGTTTGATGAGTGTGCCTCTGCTTTGGTTAAGCATATGGTACTTTGTTTTTCTTGCTAAGGGGGGGCGGATTGAGGGTGTAATGTTGTGGACACGAGTTTGTGTTTAGGGCCTGATGGATGTGAGGTATGTGTTGGAGTATTAGGGGGATTCTTTTTTAATTGGGTTCTAGGGTTGAGGATGTTCTAACCTTTTGGTTTTTTCGTACTTCTGGGTAAATGTGAGATTATATGTGTACTTTCGGGCGTGGAATAATTATATCAATCATAAGAACTGGGATTGACTTTCATAAGTGAAGACGATGATTTAGTTACTGCCCTACCTTTTTAATTGGCGAGCATTGTTGCGAATGTAGATTTCAGTCTAACGTATATATGGTGTCTGTATTTTGTAAGAGGAAAAATGGAAGCTGAAGAAGAAGAAATTAGAGCTTATCATATCCAATGAAAATAAAGCCAAAGGTAAGTCAAATACGGATAAAGAGAAACTTACAAGGAATGAATAAAATGAGAAGAATTGCAGATTCTGATTATACTTTCGACTGTACCTTAGAAAAGAGTGCAAAAAAAAGAATATGAACGCACTTCCTCACAGTGGATCATGCAGCTAATTCAGATATTACTTTCGTGATGTACCAGAAGAGTTAAAATGAATTGAAAGTTTGTGGAAGTCATTGTCACGAGGAGTTGAATGTGCAAAAACATTCCAATTCAAAAACCTGGGTTCGGAAATAGATGGAAAAAAATAACAAAGTTCTAATGTCTATCTCTCAACAAAAATTTCGCTTCGTCTATCAAGTGAAGAAATAATAGCAAATAGGTGAGTATTCATAGTTAGATCTATCAAAGAAAAAATAAAAAAATTTCTCAAAGAAATATGGATCTTCAAATTACTTAAAATATAAGCAATTTTTCTTTTATTTTTCTGCTCGTGTATGAAGGAAACAATTGTAACCATTTATCGAAAATGGGTGTCGAAACCTTCTTAAAGAGGGGGTGTGGGTGGTGAGTAGATACGGGTGTGTAGTGTGTGCTGGCGGAGAATAAATGCCTAGTTGGCAGTTAGTATTTGGGGAACGAAGTGGTGGTGTTCTCTGTCGTGCGCTAGATGGGAGTGCTGGGGAGGGGTGTATGTAGGGGGTTGTGGTTGTGAGGATGGGGGGTGGAAGGTGTTTGGTTGGTGTTTGGTACTAGTTTTGTTCTTTTGGCGAGCCGTATTGTTTTGGTGGTTAGTGGGTTGCTGGTGGGGTTTGGTGGGTGGGGGTAGGGGGAAGCGGGAGGGGAAGGTATTGGCGTTTTGAACTGGGACATTGTGTGACAGGGGGGGGTTGATGACCGTTCTTGTTTGTTTGGGGTAGGTCAGGCTACGTTATTTTAATATAAAAACTAATAATTGTTCAGTTATAGTCTGTGAATAAAAAATGTAAAGTTTTTGATCATACCAAGACTCTGCCCGTAGAAGGGTAAGATAAGGTGTTTTTGTTCTGCTTGTTCATATTTACAATTGAAAATTAGACCTGTCCATAAAGATGTAGGCATATAACTTAAAGCACCTTTATTTGGTTGTCAAAATGGGATGAATTAGATATTTGGAATGTGTTAAGTCTTTGGTTAATGTACCCTTAGGCTCGAACTTAGTTTGTTTGCGGTGTTTTGTTGAGCTTTTGTTGTGTATTTAAGTTTTAGTATGCCCCTTGTTTCATTTGTGGGCAGGTGTCTGGGAATGCATAAGTCGATGAGTATCAATAGTTATTAATAGGATCTTTTAATTTTGATTTTCAACTCTATAAGTTTAAATTATTGAAAATGTCGGTGGGAAATCTTGCAATTTATTCATAGTGGAATAGACATTACAAGGTTGAAAGAAACGTTACTTAGTCCGGATAGAAAAAAAGTATGAAGATCTACATTTGGGGGGATTTGTTATTAGTTCATCACGGTTGGTTTTTTGTACTATAACTACGGATGCGCGTTGGGTAGTAGGGCGTTTTTTGAGAGGGTATTTATTTTTTTTTCAAGATTTTCGAGGGGGTATTGTTTTTGGATTGAAGTTTTTGTGAGGGTTGTTTAGTGTTGGGACACATTCTAACCTCATTAGAGATACTGCGAGTACTTTGCTGGCTTTAGTCTTATTTATGCCAGCACTTTTTTTGATGTTATTTTTCTAGGGTGGGTTATTAATTTTTTTGTTTTTGTGGGGTATAATGGGTTTTTTGTAGCACCCCTATAAATAGTGGGTGTCTCTCTCCATTGAATACACCATTATGATATTATGGCTGGAATGGGGGAGATTGAGGTTGTTGGCCTAGGAGAATGAAGTGTGCGTTTTTCTTGTTAAAGTGTTCGTGATTTTGAGTAGTTTTAACTTTAGCGGATGTCTAGGTTTGGGAGTTTATATGTAGCTCGAGTGTGTAGATGGTTCCGGAATTTTGTGCTGTCATAACTCTTTGTTTCTTGACCCTCTAAAATGCAAATATAACACAAAAAATTAAAAATTAAAAGATACATCTCTACGACGTGTGGTGATTTTCTCTAGGACTCCTCTCTAAATATATGTTCTTGCTCATTAAACATTGGTTGTTTTTATATTTGTGGTAGTGTTAAAGGGTCTGATATCTTGTTTTTGTTTTGTTGCTGTTTTATTGAGCATTACTGTGTCTAACCAATTCTCTTCTTTATCGAATAGTATTCGTAAGTTCAGATCCCAGTCGTATGCAATTTATGTGCGGGTAGCTTGTTTGTGATGACTTGAGCACACTTGGCAGGTGGGTATTGATGGTTGGTAGGGTCTTTTTTTTTTTGATGATTGGGTGGGTCCTCTTGAATATATTGTTTGGCGTAAAGCAAAACTTTTTATTGTAACAACACCTGATTTTGTTACATATAAAAGCTATCAAGCGGAAGCTTTTATTCTGGGGTTTTTACATCAAGGGTGTTTCTTTCAGTATAAGTTAATTTATTTAAGGTTTTTTGTTTTCGAATTAAGTATTTTTTGTTTTAGAGTGGTCGGACGTTGGTGTTTATGTTTTTTGGTTGTGGGCTGGGTGGGTGGGCCTGGCTGTTGAGGTTTCGGGTTACGTTTATGTGTTTGTGGGGTCCAGTTTGCGTTATTGTCTTACCTGGGGGTGTTTTTTTTGTTTTTCGTGTTATTTTTTCGGTTTTTGTTGGGGGGGAAGAATTTGTGGCAGGGAGGGTTCACCGGCCGGATATTGACGGGCGCCATTTTTGGTACCTGGTTTATTTGTTTTTTGGCGTTTGATTTTCAGGAGTTTTTTTGGAATTTCTCTCTTTTTTGAAGGGGGTGCTTGTTGGCGTTTTTTTATGCGGTGTGGAAGGGGAGGTGGGTTGTGTTGGAGGTGTTGGATTTGAGACGTGTGTTGTTTTTTGGGGGCGGAGGGGTGTTGTATTAATCAATATGGGTTTTAATGTAATAGGTATGGTATGGGGAAATGGGTGCTTTTGCAGTGGTAGCGTGGAATGTAGGGGGTGTATTGATTGTTTAAATATAAGTGGTGGGCACATCACTAATAAGAGCATGGGCAACATGTTGCCAAGTTGTATTGTACCGTCTGGGGTGGTAGTTGGGGTGGCGGGCTATGGTGGGGATGTGCGGGTATGGTTCTTGCAAATATTTCAATGAGTACGGGCTTAAAAAGTCCAACACCATATGAGTGCCTATTATCTTTAGTCGCAGTATCTGACAGATGAGAGTAAGGTTATCGTAAAATTTATAATGGTGGTGGATGGAGGTATGCTCGTAAGTTTTGGCCAGATATTTGCTGAGTTGGCATTGTGGTAATGGGGGTTATTTTGAGATTAGTATGTTTATTTAAGTGATGGCATAGGTGAATAATTTTTTTTGATGTTTCCCACTCAGGGAAAGTTTGATATAATATGATATTATTTGTAAATGCAAGTGGCTTTTATAAGATTACATCCTTATGTTGTCGCTTATGATCTGTTATAAGATGGTTGTGGGTTTGTTTTGGCGTTTGTGATTTGGGTGAGGGTTGGTGTTATGTATGTATGGGTCCGATTTTAGATAGATTCTCTTAGGTATGGTTTAGGTGTATTACCGGTATGGGATGTTGTGGGTATATTGGAGGATGGGGGTGGGTGTGGGCTGTCTTGTTTGAGGGGGTGAGTTACTTACATTGTTGTGGTTTTGATATTTTAATATTTGCAGTTACTCAGTTCGGGCCACTCGGTTGGTTTTTGAAGTTTATTAATGGATTATGTTTTGTGAGACGGTTCCCCCAGATTCGGCTCTTTAGAAATGCATAACAAGCCCTACTCCCCAACAACTAAGACATAACGTAATACCAAGATGAAAACTTCATTAAAATGAGAGCCTTCCTAGTATTGTGGTATGTATGGATCTGGGACTTGAATTATTGAAACGCACATCGATGATGAATGATATAATGATTAGAGTCATAAGCAGTTATAGCATTTTATTCAATTTCTTGAAATGTTAAGTCTACGAGGAGCGTAATTAAAGTTTTTCCTGGTAATGTTTTGAATATGATTTTATACTTTTTCAAAATGTTACATTTTAGACCCTAGGATTTGGAAAATTGCAAGTAGACTTTGGAGGTTTGCATTTTACGACTTGTCCTTTCGCACTTTTTTTGATATACCAAGTAAACTTGTACTTTAAAAAGTGGACATAATAGACCCCAATAGTTTAAACTTTTGATTAAAATGACACTTTTAGTCTTTTAGTTATCAGTTTTTGAAATTTACGATAGATACCCTTGCATGGATAATAATTACAAACATGTCTCAAATTGCCATGCAAGCTTATTTTAACATTTCAATAGTCATTTATAAGTTATAATAAACTAAAATATGAAGATTTAACACAACATAAGTTTAATTTAACGATTCGTTAAGCTAAAAGGTAAAACGGGTCAAATTAGGGTTTCAAAATGAAAACGCGCGGGTTTTAAGGTCAAATTCTCTTATAACTTATCAAAGTACTTATTTTAAAATTATATAAGCTTATTAGGATAGATTATAACAATAGTTTACAAGTTTAGCTCATAGTTTAAGAAAAAAACATGAAATTAGGGTTTCGGGTGTACGGTTTTGGATCAAAAAGGCATAACACTTAGGTTTTTGAGTTCAAAGCTTTATATTATGATTTTAGCAAGAACGTATGAACATTATGACGTTATGAAAGTAAAACATAAGCTTAGAAAACCTGGTTTGAGCTTATAGCTTGGAAACGGGTCAGAATCGAGACTTTCGGCTTCTCGGTAGAGTAACGGGAACTCCGGGCTGCGTTTCATTGAGTTTGTGATTTTGCTTCCTTTCTGTACTTGAGACATCTTAAGATCTATTAGAATTCATATTGAGAAAGGAGTTTCTACTATGAAGGGTTATAGAGGAGGAAGTGGGGGATGAAGAAAAATGAAGACATATGAGTCCTATTTATACCCATTGAGGTATATATGAGTAAGCATGCTTATGATCTGATTAGAGAGTAGACATAGGAGGTCTAGAGGGTGATGATGAGGGTCTATAGGATGTGTTGGTTAAGCTAGAAACTAGCTTGGATGTGTTGTTTTCTTCTTTCTTTGCCGCGGCTAAGCACTAGAAGAAACAAGGAGTTTTTGTGATTTTTAAACAATATAAATGAAAGATATTTGAAGAGAGGTGCTTGTAAGAATCTAGGGAGGTAAGGTTCTTGTAATTGAGGTGCTTGGTTGCAAGAAAAATAGATAAAGTGGGTTATTTTGCAAGGGTTTTGGTTTCGGGTTCACTAGGGCTCATTTAGGGTTCGGGTTGAGTTTTCTAGCTTGTAATTTGTATACATTTGATTAGGAATGATAGGTTACTGATCCTAGGACTTATATTAAGGATTATAATCAAGATTTGATAGGTGGTTTGAGTTAAAATGGGTAGAAAATGAGAAAACGGGTCAAAATGATAATTAGGGCATAATTAGGGTTTTCTGGATTCGTTAAGGTTTTCTAGGCTTTGATTTCTTGCACATTGCCAAGTTAATGATAGATAATGATTTGTAAACTCATTTTATGAGTTTACAATGGCCCTTGGTTGGTTATTTGGGATTAGAATGGTTTAAAACGAGTAAACGGGTTAAATGAACCAATTAGGTATATTTAGGGTTTCTAGGATATGTTTTACGTACAAGTGAAGTAAAATGATGAAGTAATGATGAAATAATGATTGAATAGGATTGATATGATTGTAAAATAAGTTATTACAACTTATTTGAGTGTTGGTTTGGGTTTACAATGGGTAAAAATCAAGAAACGGGTCATGGTTTAGAAACTAGCTCGGTTTTAGGGTTTAGGGTTTTGAATTAGGGTTTTGAGTGTAAAAAGATGTATGAAAGCTTATGAATGGAATATTTAGGGTTCATATATTGTAAAATGAGTATAGTAGCTTGTACACAAGTAGTGGTGAAGAAATTAGAATGAAAACGGAGGTAAAACGACTATTTTATGGATTGAGCTTAATGACTTATGCATTGAGCTTTTAAGGACTTGTACTTTGATTTAAAGAGATTATATATTTCAAATGAGATGTTATATTACTTGTACATATGCTTTAGTAGCTTGTGCATTCACTTTAGATGTCAATCTTTTCATGAGGTTAGGGTTTAGGGCATCCGATAATGGTTTAAAGCCCGTTTTGATATGATGTTGCAAATGGTACCTTTTAGGAATAATGTACCTTGTAATAATGATATTATGATATTGAATTGACATGTCATGATGTTTGCTTGACATATATGAAGATAGGATTGCCATACGTAGGTTGTCCGAGTCTGTTAACTTGAGTTATGCAGGTTATATTGCATATTGAGATATTGGCAAAGTAATGTAATGTAATAAAGCAAAAAAAATTCCCTAAAAAAGGTGAGTTCATATATAACTGATAGATTGTATATCATCTAACTTAATAGATGGATATTTACATTTATGAAAATTGCGGGTTGTTATAAATATCTTTGCATAAGGTTGCTAGGGATAACAAGTTGATTCTTGCCTTTGATGATCTTAAGTGTTATATCTTAAATCAGGATTTGAGAGCAGGGAAAGTTCTGTGGACTGGTAGACAATTTGTTGGTTTATATTACTTTGATGGAAATCAAGGTAGAGATTTTGAGAGTTCTTGCAATAATATTGTTTGTTTTTTTGTCTAAATATACTTGGCATTGTAGACTTAGTCATCCTGTTGACCAAGTTCTAAATGTTTTAAGACCAAATCTGCTATTTGATAATAATAATAATATGTTTGATGTTATGTATGATATCTGCCAAAGAGCTAAGCATACTAGAG
This sequence comes from Tanacetum coccineum, assembly GCA_026074375.1. Classification (NCBI taxonomy): domain Eukaryota; kingdom Viridiplantae; phylum Streptophyta; class Magnoliopsida; order Asterales; family Asteraceae; genus Tanacetum; species Tanacetum coccineum. Next base: position 5,291 of record BQNB010050310.1, on the reverse strand, counting down.
AACCATTTCCTCTTAGTGATCATATATCTACAGAGATAGGTGAACTTGTTCATCTTGATTTCTGGGGGCCATATATGATCACTAGTAGAGATGGTTTTAAATATTTTCTCACCATTGTTGATGATTTTTCCAAGGCTATTTGGGTCTTCCTTATAAAAAATAAAACTGAAGTATGATTCTATTATAGTTTTCTATAATCTTATCAAAAATCAGTTTAATTTGAAAATTAAGATTTTTAGAAGTGATAATAGGACTGAATTTGTTAATCATAACTTTAACTTTTTTTGTGAAGCTAATGGCATTATACATCAGACTTCATGTAGTTATACCCCTCAACAATATAGGATTGTTTAAAGGAAACATAGGCATTTGCTTAATGTTGCTAGGTCTCTTTTGTTTTAGGGAGGGTTACCTCTTAATCTGTGGACGGAATGTATTCTAACTACTACTTATCTAATTAACAGATTACCATCTTCTGTGTTGAATGAAAAGTCCCCTTTTGAGCTCGTTTATAAAAAAGTTACATTCTCTTAAACATTTAAGGTCTTTTGGTTGTCTTGCTTATGCTACTATTTTAAATAGTAGTGATAAATTTGGATCTAGATCTGAAAAATGTGTCTTAACTGTATATTCAAATTATAAAAAGGGATACAAATTATTTAGTTTGGATAAAAAACAGATTGTTTTTTCTAGGGATGTCAAGTTTTTTGAGGATATCTTTCCTTTTAAACAAAAAATTGACATGGCTGATGAACCATCTATTCCAGGATTAAATAATTTGAATTTCTTTGATCTTGAGTATCTTAATGATCATTCTGATATACCCAATGATAAGGAGAGAAGTGACCTCAGCCCTAATAGGTATGGCATTCCATCTCCTCACTCTGGTAGCACTTTTAAACCCCTAAATGAGAATGAGGGAGGGCATTTTCATGGTCCAAATGTTGTTGCTAGTGAGGAAGAGAGATTTGCAAACCATAAGGAAAATCAAAATATTATTTTTGAGGGTCATGGTCCCTTGTTTTCTTCTCAGAATGATCAAGATATTTTTGAACCTCAAAATCTTATAAAGTCTTCTAGACCTTCTGTTATTCCATGAAATTATAATGACTTTGTTATTGATTCTAAATTTAAATATGGTTTGGAAAAATATGTTAACTATTCTCATCTTTTAAAAGATAATTATTGTTTTGCATTTGTTTTAAATAAAAGTTTTAAACCAAAGAGCTTTAAGGAGGCTGCCAAACATCATCCTTGGGTTGATGCTATGAATTCTGAAATGGATGCCCTTTATAGGAATAATACTTGGGACTTAGTTGATCTTCCCCAAGGAAGAAAAGCTATAGGTTCTAAATGGGTTTGGAAAATAAAATATAAGTCAAATGGGGAAATCGAAATATATAAAGCTAGATCAGTTTCCAAAGGATTCAACCAAAGGGAGAGAATTGATTCTGATATTGTTAGCCTCAAAATAATGAGTCGAACAATGGAAGTGTCTTATTAATCTTGTTGTTCAAAATGGATGGACTTTATATCAAATGGATGTTAACAATGCTTTCTTATATGGTGACTTGAATGAAACTATGTATAGGACTTTGCCTCCTGGTTATTTTCCTAAAAATGAAACTAGGGTTTGCAAGTTGAATAAGTCATTATATGGGTTAAAGCAGGCTACTAAACAGTGGAATGCGAAGCTTACTTCTGCTCTTGTTAAATGTGGTTTTGTGCAGAGTAAAAGTGATTATAGTCTTTTTACTAAAAAGTTTGGTGATGTTTTTATTATTTTACTTGTTTATGTAGATGACATCATTATCACTGGAAACAATTTGCATGAAACCAATAAGTTCAAACAGTTTCTTAAAACAAAATTCATGATCAAAGATTTGGGAAAATTGAAGTATATTTTGGGAATTGAAATTTTAGAAACTGCAACTTGTGTTTGTTTGAACCAAAGAATATATTATCTTGAGCTTATTGGTGAATTTGGTTTACTTGCAAGTAAGCCTTCTTATATCCCTATGCAGCCTAATATTTCCTTGTCTAGTGAAACTAAGGACGATGATCCTTTGCTTGAGAATGTTACTGACTACCAAAAATTAATTGGTAAACTAACATACTTGACCACTAAAAGGCCTGATATTGGTGTTCCTACTTAGTTAGTGAACAATAAATACAGAGTTATCATTAACAAACTCATGGCTGGCAAGTAAAGAAAACAATTTGTTCTTTGAAAAGATTTGTGTACGTAAATATAGCTAGTAAGTAAAAGACATAAAAATAACTTTTCAACGTTTAACTCTTTTTATTAAGAATTATACCCCATTGTATGCGGAACTACAATGGGAATTGAATGACAATGTGTGTGTGTGATCTCCTCACTAATAACTTTACATAAACCTAAAGTGTTATGCAAAGTTAACTACTATTCTAACCAACTCAGCTTGCTCAAGGACTTAGTAGATTTAGAGGAGTAGATGTGTGTTTGTGAAAGTTACGACTTTGAATGCACAAACTTAACATCTACTCTGTTACAAGAGTTCTATTTATACTACCTAGGTAGGGTCACACCCACATGGGTGGTAAGCACTAATCCCAATCCTAATACTCTAGTACATTTTTACAGCTTTGTCTCTATTACAATTTCTATTCTAGGTATGAGACAAATGCTCTTTCCAAGTTTAGTCCTAACACTGAACTTGTTTTATACCCTCTTCAGGATAAGTTGACTTCAGGAGATAAGAGCTTAGACTTATTTGCTTTCAAACTATCCCGCCTATTCTTTAGTCTCTTGTCTTTAGGGTCTTCTAGTTGTTGGAGATCGTATGGGGCTCAGTGAGTCTATTGCCACAAGTCACTGAACCCATCACCTTCTTCTTTGGCTCAGGCTTCGTTCACTGAGTACCGCCTTACTGAATGCTAGAGTCTTTCTTGTAGACTCAGGTTGCACATCTTGAAGGTAACTCACTGAGCGACTATTCACTCAGTGACCTAGAATTGTTAAAGGATATTTACACTTAGGTCATTTTATATTCAAATCCTAAGTGAGGAATCAATAGGCAATGACATTGGCCCAATAATATCCCCTTATTTAGATATAAATGTAGCCTAAGTGTTTATCAGTGTGAGTGAGTAGATACAGCTTCTTCTTACATAGAAAGCCATTTAAGGATATTGAGTTCAACCAAAAGATACTTCATTAAACTATTACAAGGCCCTATTATCTATTACAAAAGATAACAAAAATTACATCATAAGTACTTAGTTCATCTCATATCCAATGGCTTCCAACTTGACTTTCTTTGACTTGAGCTTCTCTTGATCAGGATGTTCAACAACGAGTGTCTTAAGTTTCAAGTTGAACCTTGCATTCTCGGGTGACTTATCCATAGAGGCATCTACAAGATATGACACGAGGGCTTCCATCCCAACTTTGTTGATGTCACTCCATCTTTGAAATGCTTGGTCACCAAATTCATCGGTGAAGAAGATCTCATATTCAGGCTCTTCGATGACCATGTTGTTGACAAACAGAACATTTTTAGGGATGGCTCGATTGCATTCCAATCTAGGAATTTTTACTTCAGGCTCAAGTTTCATGTGTTTCCTCTTCTTTCTTGAGGATTTAGATAAGGCTTGTTCAGGAGCAAGAGCAGGGAGTGCTGACTTGATTCTAAGTTCCTCAGAGATTTTTCTTATCCTTTCATACCTTCAGTGAATTCATCAAGTCTTGTACAGCTGTATTTTTCTTTTTGGGAATGATTTCCCTCAGTTCATCCAATTCAGAAATACCAAATGCACCAAAGGAAAAAGGTTTATGGACATTAAAGTTTCTACCATCAGTACCTCTATAGACTGTTATGACAACTCGCTTGGTCTTTGGATGAATTTTGATATCAGTGATAGTTTCAGGTTTTGGTCTGTTATTGATGGTCCACATGTAGTTTTCAAACTTGTGCTTCCTGAGTTCAAGAGATTTTTTGACCTTTTTAGTGTGTTCTCTCTTGAGGACCTGGTGTTCAGCTTCCTAAGCCTTTTTGAACTTTTCACCTACTTTGGCATTTGTAATTTTTTTTAGGTCAAGTCTAATCTTTTCAGCCTCTTCTTGCACCACTTTGATTACTTCAGGCTTGGATATAGCAAGAAGTCTTTCTTCCTCGGCAGCTTTCTTGAGTCTCTCTTCTCTGTCTAAGTAAGCTTGCATTTCTTTGTCAGTGAGATAGCACATCTTTCCATTTATCATGTAAGGAACTTTAACCTCTTCATCAGGATCAGGACGAACAATGGTTGATGCATGCACCAGTTTCTCTAAGGAATCCTCATCTGACTCAGTTGCAATCTCTTTTCCTTTTGAAGGAAACTAGAAAGAGGGTTGAATAGTTTACCAGTTAATTTGACCATTTTAAAACTTTGCTTATAAAATGCTTTGATTCGAGTTGTATGTTAATCAATCAACAATATGAATCACAACTAAACTATCTAATGTAATGAACTAAGTAAACAATAACAATATAGAGAGATAGAGAAAGAAACGATCAAACCGAGATGCCAAGATTTATAGTGGTTCGGCTACGAAGCACCTCTTCGTTCCTACTCCACTCCTCGAGTACTCCACTCGAGATTTCACAATGTCAACAAGCTCCCTTTAGGCGGAGAAAACCATTTACACGTCGCTTCCTTTCTTTTCCGACAATAAGCTAGATGTCGAGTCCTAATCTTAGCTAGAACCAATATAAGACTTCACTAAGTCTTTAGACACTCACAAGATATATACTCTTGGATTGACACACAATCCAAATCACAAATACACAATTTACACAATTGGATCTACACACAATCCAATTTGCACAACAGCACAAAGTTAATATAATAAAGACTTGTGATATTGAGGAGGAAGAAGGAGATCACTTAATAACAATACATATGTAGAAGAATACGATACGTATTGTTCTTCTCTTGCACTTGATTAGAAAAAGAAAGGAGGAAGAAAGAATTAATCACTTGAAACAAGATCAAGGTATGTTAGTGATTAAGATATGTGTTTTAGAAAGAAAGAAAGAGAGAAATGTATATTTGAGAAAATTTGTGGCAAGAGGTTCTATTTTTTAGATGGGATGGCCTAGTATTTATAGAAGACAAAAAGAGTCGTTGTGCTGGTGGCGGTCCCGGCGGTCCCAAATATATTAGGGGACCGGCAGGCCTATAAGGGGGCCGTCGTAGACTACGCTCCTCTTTTTGTCTTTTTGTGGGGAAGGTGTTATTTGTTTTAGAACATTTCATTTGGGGGGGGGGGA
>BQNB010050309.1:2655-41570 GCA_026074375.1 Tanacetum coccineum | reverse complement strand
AGTTTTAAGAGTTATGAGTTTGATTGAAGAGTTTGGAATTATTGTGTTAGCCTTAATTAAATTAAGTCAAACAAGAATGTTATCGGTCTTAGAAAGTCAAACTATGTCTTGTATTGTAATAGGCTAGTCGGGTTTAACGGGCTTGGATTATAATCTAATATTGTCCGTATTTCAGGCTCAAAGCCCAAGATATGCCAAGCCTGGCCCAAGTAGAAAGCCCATACGCCTACTAGTTGGCATTGGGTATAAATAGAACCCTCTCCACACATGGAGAGGGTGTTGGTTTTCATTTGCATAGTTTATGTGTGTGTGTAAAACCTCCCATCCCACTCTTTCATCTTAATCTAATCTTCTATCTTTTCCTTCTCTCTTTTCTATTTTCTATTTTGCTTATTTGGTATTGCTTTATGGTATGGCTTATTGTTGTGACATGGGTTAAGTCTTGGGATAACACAACAAGTGCTAATGGGTTAGCATTCTTGGACATTCTTTCAGCACGGAGTTCATTAACTTCCTTTTGGTATTGTTTTAGAATGTCAGAGAGTTTGTGATATGAAACTTCATCCAACTTGTGTTGTTGCTTGACAATGGTAACAAATATTGACCATTCTGGTTGAAGTTGTTGAAGAAATTAAACATTGACTTGCATCGTAGCAACTGTCAAATTGTTTCTGATCATTTCATTCATCATCTTGTAGAATCTTGTGTAGTAAGACTCAATTGTTTCTCCGTCGTGAGAGGTGAATTGACCAAACTCCCAAAACAAGTTTGTCTTGACATCTTGAATATTGAGTGATTCACCTTGTTGTAGCCTTTCGATGGCTTCCCACATTTCTTGAGTTGTCTTACATGCATCAACAATTGAGTATATTTCATCTCCAATTCTAGTCAATATCAAATGAATCGCTTCTTTTTCTGATTCAAAATGAGCTCTGTTTTCAGGAGTCATATTCATAATTGTCTCGACTATTGTTTGTTCAGGAACGGCTGGAGAATTCTCTGTTGCAGGAACAGCTGGAATTACGACAGTAGTTGGAGTGTAAGGACCTTCGAGAATGCACTTCCGTAAGGCATCACCATTTGGTCTTGTATCAATGTATCGTAGAACCGTGATCGCCATTGTGCATATCGTCCCGTTGCAAGCATTGGTGGACGATCCCTTGAACCAACTGCCATTATGTTGTTATGCATTTGACTGTCGGTTGTGGAAGTTACAATTGGAGTTGTCATGATGAATGATTGAAGAATTATGAAGTGATAAAGTGGATCTTAAGTAGATGTGTTGTGATTAATTGAAAGTAATTAATTTTCACGGGATTTTACAAGTCAAAGATTTAAACCGAGAAATTGAGTTCTTTCGCAGGATTTTACAAAATCAAGAGGAAACCGTGAAAAGTTAATTGTTGATGTTAAATTTTGTTGATTATGTTTGTTGTTGTTGATTAATTGTCCTTGTAGTCCGAATTAAAGTCCAAAGTTTGTTTAATTAGTCCTGGAGGTTTGTTGTTAATTTCTATGTCTGTTACAAGTCTCAAAGTCCAAGTCCCAAAATGTTGACAAAATGCAACTAGGCCAGGATTTTACAAGTCTATAATTAAAACCGAGAAAAAAGTTGTGTCTTTCGCGGAATTTTACAAAATCAATAGAAAACCTTGAATGTTAATTGACATATTTTGCTTGAGAAAAAAATTGCATATTTAGCTTGAAGAATTTGCATATTTCGCTTAACTAGAAAACTACACATTTCGCTTGATCAATACATATTTCGCTTGAAAAATGAAATGCACGTTTCGCTTGGTCTATTGCATATTTCGCTTGAAATTAAAACTTATTTCGCTTGAGCTCAATCTTGCATATTTCGCTTGATGTTTAACATGTTTCGCTTGCTGTTAAACATATTTCGCTCGAGTGTCCTTTTATTTAATGTAATATTTCACTTCAAACTTGAACCTGCATATTTCGCTTATAACTTAAACATATTCTGCTTCTATAATAACCTGCATATTCCGCTTGGCCTAAACATACATGTTCCGCTTGAGGTCACTTTCGGGTGAGGACCACTTAAACTAGAAAACAAAATGTCTTTATCTTGTGAAGCAAGATTTGTGGATCTATGTCTCCTCTTGTTTGACCGGTGTGGACCACAAAGGAATAAGCAAAACTCAAATAAGCTCCTAAATAAGCTTGAATAAGCCGAAATAAGCTCGAAAATAAGCAAAAAAAAATTAGCAAACTGAAAAACGAAGCACTAGTTTAGTACCAATAAAAGATTTAGACCAAGTATTGCAAGGAGTAAACAAGTTAAACAAATAAGCCCCCCCAAAAAAATTGATTCGTGAGCTTATCCTTCAAAATAAGCCACGAAAATTTGGGATTTAAACCACAAATGAAACACAAGAAGGTGTAGAACAAGTATAGCAAGAAGTAGATGAGAAAAAGCAAACCAATAAGCCAAATTTTTTTTCGGACGTGAGCTTATATGGTAAAATAAGCCACTGAAATTTTTGTTTGAGCTTATTAAACCACAAAACAAACACAATCTACCCGAGGCTCTTGATACCAAATGTCGGTAACCCAAGAATCACTTCACTTCAAATTATGATGAACGAGAAAAGTAGAAAGAAACTAGGAAGAATTGTAGAGAGAGAAACTAGAAATTGGGAGGATTACTTGCAAAAATAAAAGTCTTACAAATGAACCAACCACCTCACCTTCCTTGGTGAGGTGTATTTATACCTAAACTAAAAGGCTTACTTGCCTTTAGTATTTCTACGGGCCGGGTTCGGGTTTACTTGGGCTTTCGCCCGATACACGTGACCGGTTAGCTTACATATAAGAGCCCGTTTACCCGTCTAGCCTATTACAACGTATATTAATTAATGACCGAGACTTAATATAATTAATGAACGAACTTCTATTGTTCGACTCAATATTTTGAGGCTAACAGCAAACTTTGGTGAGGCGAGTTTACAGACGAATGTGAATGGAATAGAGCATGAAAAGCTATCATCATCCTCATCGTTGACATCGTCATCTTGGAGTGATTTGAGTTTAAAGATGAAGGAAGTGGGACCAGAAGGTGAGAAACAAGTAAAGGAAGCAAAGGACGAAGATGTACAGGTTTTAAAGCATGAATCTAACTTTGATTCTATTTGTTATTTTTGGTTTTTCCTTAGATCCTGCTAGAGAGGATTAATCAGCAGAAGGAATCATTTTGAACAACCACCAGGACTTTCATGGGAAGGAACAGACTCTGAATAAGCGCGGGGTGAAGGTACGTAAGAAACCGCTTTACGACCACTTGAATAAACTGATATCCATTAATGTCACCAAGAAGCAGAAGCATAACTTAAATCTTGAAAGGACTATACGTACAATTAGATTTTTTCTAAACACTAAGCCCGGTGCAACACACGGATTCGGCACGGCTCGTTTAAAATTATATTTTTGTTAGTGCATTTAATAGTGGATTAAAACACTTAAAAAAAAATTAATAATTGCTTTGCATGCTTTTTTCAAATGAAGCTCAAAATGATGTGATAGGAGATGCCAATATGAGGGGAAGGCCTCAAACGACACCTCTTGTCAAAATTTCCTTTATCTTTTTCCTTTTTCACCTTTGCTTTTCACAATCATGACATCATATATAATCTTCCTTTCAATTTACCCAAATGGGAAAATTCATCTACTTCAATTCTTGACATGACGCCAGAATGGTACAAGCCATACAAGGTAAAACTGTTTGGTCATAAACAGGTCGACAAAATTATAGCTAGCTTGATATCCGGCAACCTGAACTGAACTGGCCCATAATCGGCTGACTATCAATAACATGAGAGTTTGCGGCTCTCTCGGTCAGAGCCGTATATGAGGGTGTGCAAGTCGTGCTGTCGCACATGGCCTCCAAATTATAAGGGCCTCAACAATTTTATATGATATGTATATATTCAATTTAAGAATTTGCATTGAAAATGCTAGCCAAAGCACTCTGAAAACGGATGTTTCTCGTTTTATATCTTTAGAAAATTCTTTACTTTCTGTTTTAGGCCTAGCTTTTGTTATTAAATCGAATTATGCATTGGACCTCCGTAAACTCAAAGACGCCACTGACTCTATCTTACTTAGAGTTTGTGGCTACGAGAGTGCAAAAGATTAACCCGCCGAAAAAATTATATATAGTTACTATTGATGGGTTCACGCTAACCATGCTTTCATTGTAATAACATGGTTTAATTTTAAGTTTAAATTTGCGATTTTCTAAAACCCGCTTTTATGTAGATTTGTTTTCAAGCATGTTTGTAATTCTTTTTCTAGCTTCTTGCTAGTTGGTTTTATAATAGTTGCCGTTCTAAAAAAAAACTTACCGATTTAACATGTGACGGTGTAATGCATCCAGGTTAAGTATTGAATATCTTGAAACGATTGGTTAATGAATTGCTATTATGGCACACTTATACGAATTCGATAACTCGAAAGCTTGAAGAAAACGATACTCAACATATACACCATTGAGTAAAATATCATTAAGTTGACAATTTAAAAAAAAAAAAAAAGTCAAATCTGGACAAATAAATTGAGACGGATAAAGTAAGACATTTTATGAAGTTGTAAAAGTTTATGCAATATTGAATGTAGGTTTATAATATCAAAAACACTTAAAAAATATTGATAAGTAATTGTATAAATTTAATATAGTAGATGCTCTTAGGTTTATATCTTAAGAACGTTAACATTCATTTAACATTTTCATATCTTATCTCTCATCTTTATATACATGGCATTTTCATGCTTAAAATTTTCAGATAATTATTTTAGATTTTTCTACTTTTAGTATGTTTCTTAACTTCTTTTGTTTAATGTTTTACTTTGCACTTAAACTAATATAAATAAACTTCGCTTAATATAAATATTTTCATGTCGCAACGCATGAGAAAAAAATTAATGTTATACGACTATACGAGTACTATTTTTGTTTATATACTTACTTGTATTGTACTTGTAGACGGGTGTGTTTGACATGGAGTATTAAGGAGCATTTAAAAGCGATGATCGTTGAATATTGAACGTTGTGATCTTTAATGTTCGTTTGACAAACAACATGGAGCTTTATCAATTTCTTTAGAATGCTCATTATTAACGTTTCGTGAAGTAACATTTAATAGCATTACAAATTATAATCACACCGACAACTACAAACGTTTTTATAAAAAAAAACTTTTACTACTCACGACTACTAATCACTGCTACTTTTTCCAAACACTTCTCAATAGTATGCACACTGACGACTTCAGATTCTTTAGATATTTTGTTAATTGAATATTTACATAAGATATTTTTTTTCCCCACATATGAGCTGCAATTTATGTAGTAACTTTTAACATGCTCCAAAAGTTTATAGGACCAAAATAATAATAAGACATCAACATTTTTTTTCCTGCCTAATGGAATGCTAGTGGACCAGGATTCATGTTATTACCTATGTGACAAAATGATGAAGTGGCCAATCCACTAATCATATTAGAAAAGGGAAATAAAACAATTTTGATTAACATTACAAACGCAATTTAAATTGATACAACTAGAATTTCAATACAAAACTTTGAAACGTGAATGATAACAAACGTACGTGTGTAAGGAAAGACAACTTATGGCTATATAGCAATTAGGGGTGAAAACGAGCCTAGCCGCTCGTGAATAGCTCAGTATCAGATCGGTAGAAAACTCAAATGAGTCGAGCTTAAACGAGCTCGAGCCCGAGCTCATTTAATAATCGAGCCTGAGCTTTATATATAAAGCTCGACCAAGCTCGCGAGCCTAAACGAGCTCAAAACAAATAAACGAGCTCTAGATAAATGAGCTCGAACAAAAGCTTTAATTTTTATAAGCGCATCACGAGCTTTATATATCGTACGATGAGCCGAGCTCGAGCTCAAATCTTAATGCTCGAAACGAGCCGAGCTGGAGCTCAAGCTTTATAAAATATAAACAAGTCGAGCTTGAGCTCTGACAGGCTCGGACTTGTTTTCACCCATAAAAGCAATACAAACATAATACAAAATACAAAAAGAAAAAGAATTTCATTGGTCATCATATTCTAAAAAAAAAAAAAAAAAGCCTCCAACTATACTTACAAAATCAACATAACCTAGAACAAGACATGCCCAATTTAGAATAGTGGTAATTGGATGTGAAGTGTAGGAATCTTATTCGTTTATTGTTTTTAAAAATGTTACTTAGAAATTAGAATCCAACACTTTTAGTTGTTTATACATAGAATTTTAATATAAGAAAAATGAGGTAAGAAACAAAGGAATCTAATAATGAATCTTTAAGGCGCATTGAAGCAAATAATAATAATAATGATAGTAAAGTGCAAAGCCAAGTTTCTTCTTAATGGGTTTGTTTGGTGCACAATCTGTCCTCACATAGTCTGCATCATCCATAAAGACAATCTTTTTCTCCCATTATTTTCATTCTTTATTGTTCAAAAAGACATTGTTTTTCTTTTAATACCACTCTTTTAAACCTAAACCGTCCGTTTATTATCTTAATTATAGCATTTCTACAATATAGTAATCGGAACACCTAACAAGTTTGATTATGTTGGGTGTTCCGATTACTAAATATGTCACATAATGCAGGTCGACAACTTGATAACTTAGACATTACCTTTTTCTCAAGTAAATGAGACTTGTTCACTCATATTACAACTCCCATTTGAATCTTGACATATTAAGTAGTATTGTTTGACAAATATCCACCCATACAAATACAAAAATACATCAACACCACTAAAGCATAATAACACTATTATCAATTTTTGGTTATGTGACAAATGTTTGGTAAGATTTCCACCAATGAACATCATGCTAAAAATCAAAAGCACCTCAATTATTATAAAACTCAAATTAGTATAATGCAACAAGGAACTTGTGACAATGGATGACTTCACCTACAAGATGCAAAAAATAATACTAAAATACTTAAAATATTTGCAGCCTAATTGAATCATCAATAAAAAAAAAATACATTCTATAAGTAGAAAATAATCATAAAAGTAGACATTGTATAAAAAGCTTAAAGTCCATTAAGCAGATATAATGAGATTCAAAGTCTGAAACTCTTTTCTCACTTGTATTTTTTATTTTGATTTTATAGATGTTCAGAAAAGTCTATACAATAATTTCCTTGGTTTACACAACTTTTATAACTCAAAAAGTACAAAAAAAGGCTTAATACAAAATGATTTACTCATCAATCAAAGATATTAGAAATATAGTTGAATAAGATCAATGTGATGTGACTGCCATTATGAATATATTAGTAGCATTAAATTTTTTTTACTTTTTTTATGTCGGTATAATGCTGTTTATCAAATCAGCATTTTTCCCACTTTGCCTTCTATTTTCTAAACCTAACAAAGATAAATATATGGTAAGTTTAATAATCACCATAAAAAAAGAATATTATTGTGCTGTTCCAATAGATAACAAAGTAAAAATTTCATAAGAAACGCAAAACTTCTTGATATTCAACATATTTCAGCTCTTAATCTGCGTTTATTCGGTCACAAAATCTTCTTCTGGTCGTCGCTGCCTACTAAATATGTCATCAAAGTGTATTATTTTGCCTAGTGTTGTTTGTTGTTCCATTTCTATTCTTCGGTATAATCCTACCCTAACTTTGTCCTACAACTTGATCTCTTGTTATAAACATCTGCTCTATGAACTCCAGTTCATGAACTTCTTAACCTCGTCGTACAGAACCAAGACCGCAGCGGCTCCTGTACTCCTAAACATATTTGAAAGGGCCCCTCGGTAAAACGACGGAAACCCTTCTGTTGTATATATTGTTTTCCAGCAATCCAATGTGTTTCTATACATATGCCGGTCAGTTCCTGACTGCATCATCATTCGTCTTCTTACAGTATCCATTGGGTATGATAAAAGCCCAGCAGACGTTGTCACAGCCTGAGCTACAATCCAGCGTTTCCATAATGCTACTTCTGATGGAGCGTTTTTTGACATTTTTTCTTTTATTGTATCAAACCCGCCAAAATAGAGTCCTCGGTGGACCACCATACCGTGGAGGGATGCTGGGAGGCCTTTGTAGACCCCGCGGAAGCCATCTTTGGCCCAGATTGTAGTGAGGAAGTGACGAATGCCTTTGAATTGACGGGATTCGTTTCTTCCGAGATCGGCTGCTAGCCGAGTATGTGCAATGTCTAGTGGGTAGATGATAACCAATGTAGTGCATCCGGCTGCAGCCCCGGCAATGAAGTTGGCTGACGGACCAGATAGAAAAGTAGATTGTTGACTGCGTAAGATGCTTCTATATAGATCCTGTGAAATGAGGATATCATCAAGGAAACATACTATTCCAAAGAAAGAAACAGTAATAAAAAAATATGACACACACATCATTTTACGGTGACATCGAACATGAGACCTTGCCTAGGAGGGTAAAACCTCCATACCATTGGACCAAATGCCCGTTGGTTTTTAGCTTGGTTATTTAATTTGACTGGTTTACCTGTTAGGTTTGAAGCATACTGGAATCTAATTTGCATGGGGCAAATTTCCACATCTAACTATACAAATATTTGTTTGTGCTATAAACGTTCTCAATACTATTTTACCGCGGTAATCCCCTTTACCCAAAAAAAAAGTTCTCAATATGCTTCTACAGTTGAACAACTATTTTACTTCAAGGAGACCCAAAAATGCAGAAATAAGTGTACAAAATTTTTTGTGTATAAAGGGGCATATATATGCTAACAAATACAATCAAGTAATCAACAATTATTCCCATGAACTACCTCCGAGACTCGCACAAATTAATACTTTGCGTTATTCAACTAAAAGGCAGCAAAATCTATGTTATTCCTTCATCATCTATCCCTTAAGTTCAATTTTTCTTTTCGTATAATGCCTTTAAGCAGCTAGAATATCGATTCATTTTCCTTGTTTTGGCACATATAAAATTTGCCTAATGTTACCTAGCTCACGAGCTTCTCGGTCAAGCATGTCCATTAACTTCCAAATTTCCTTTTATATGCTGGTCAGCCTAAAAGACAGATCAATCAAGGTAGGCCAACATTTTATCCAAGTTCCAAATTCTTGCAATAAATGTTTACGTAATACTTAGTAAACAGCTCATGGCTGACTAGCTTTGTAACACACCTTTAAAAACGTACACTACTTTCTGGCCACTAATGCTAGAGTATAGATTTAGAGCTTGTTAGAATATGTAGCTGTTAGTTAAAGTCGGTTACACAGCTCTTGTGTTACCTAGTTTAAATAGCCCTTTTTTCATTGTACTTCAAACTTATAAACACAACTAGTATTTCCTTCTCTCTGCGGGTTAGTTAGAAACAATAATAATCATCAAATCACGTGAGAGGGTGTGGGGTGTTCTATTATATACTTCATTATGTATCCATTTATGGTTGTGTACATGATCTTCTTCTGTTATAATTATCTATCCGAAGAAGCATTTTTTAAAATAAACTGGGGGAGGTCACTAATGGAGTTTCCTATCCACGATCAGATTCCTAGGGTCCTAAGGGAAAACATAAAGAGAGTTCACATCCCCATACCCTGTCCTTGCAACATAGGCAGTTGCAACAGTTTACCATAGAGTGCCTTATTTTTTCTATCTGGATGCCCCAACATCATGATTTCACTTGGATTATTAATGATCCTGCTTGATCCTTATCAGATAGTTTCAATAAAAACTTGCCTAGTACACCACTTTAATCAGCAATTACCCTTGTTAGACAAAGAGTACTTAAACAGATCCTTTGCAATCTTTTGAGTAGTTGCATCAATGATACAATGACATTAACACATTAGAAAACAAATGTATCAAGATGCAACAAAGTTTTGATTATCATATGTTAAGCCAATCTAAAAAGAACTGGGGTTGATTCTTCGATTAACCGTGTATGCTTCCGGTTGAACCCATTCTCAGCTTTTATGATACGATGCTAGAAGTTCACTCAATGCTTTTTAAAACATCATTATCACAAAGACTATCAGAGGATTTTACCGATTCCACCACTGCTTATGATTCTTTGTAAAAGAAAAAAAAAACCCTTACTTTTGATAATCATCTCCCTCCTGAGTAATATTTCTAAATAGACATAGGCCGAATGTGCAACAGATATGGAATTCACCACAAGTTTTAATAAAAATAAGGAATATGTGATATTTATCAGTTTATCTCTTACAAGATAAAGTTTGCATGATATACTGATATATAGATAATTAATTCTTTTTCCTGTAACCCAAAGCAAAGTTACGGATAAGCTTACAAACAAGAAATTATTAATATGCATCTTACCATATATTATAACGGTTCTTGAGCTTTTAATTAATCATCAATAGGTAGTAGTTAGTTGAAGACTTGAAGATTCCTAAAGAGATTGTAATTGTCTAATTAATAATACCGCCTCGGGCGGCTATGGTAGCTGTAGGCAGATGGAGCTGGATATTGTGCTTGCGGATAAACTCTACCCATCACGACAAAACAGCTAGAACACGTGACTTTCAATCAGTGGGTAATCTTAAATTCCTAATGAGTAATGCACACTTGACACTTCCACGTGAAAGCATGCAAACTAGAATCCCCATGTAAGGCAACTACATCTACTATCTTACATTCATTAGATTTATTCTTTCAAAACTCAATAATAACTAATATCTCATAAATAGTTTGTGACCACAGATTTCCCCTGATTTCCATCATCATAGTGTGCATCTATAGTAATTTCTGAAGCATAACATTTGAATTAGTTTTCATAGATCCACACCAAATAATACAAAGAATATTAACTCTCTTTTGTACGCCAAACACCAGCTCTGGCTTTCATACACAGTATTACATTCAACCAAGAAGCCCTAAGAATTACATTCTACACACACAATATGCACAGCAACCCCTTCCTGTAAGAGCACACAACGTTCTTCAGCTACAAGAAATTGTCTCCATTCTTATGTATCCAATGTTACGCGATAATAGTATCATTTGGGAACAATTATCATGTTCAAACTGTCTTTCCACTTCTAATTGCTAAATCCCTCATAATGTAGGTGATACTATTAATTGCAACAAAATGTAAAATAGATGCATTTTGTTTCCAGTGTCAACAATTTCCCCTTTGAGCATTGTAACATCGCTTGCGGTTTGGTGCAATTGTATGTAAAAAATTGCACTAAAACGCAACATACAAAAGTGAAATTGATATTGTATGTTAAATATTGGTGCATTTAACTTATCTAGATAAGACACTTAAACACCCTAAAAACTACTTACTTGTTGCATCAAAGCGGAAAAGCAACAAGCAGCTAAACAATTTCAATAAGCAATCCAAACATATTAATTCACTAGTACAATAACAATACCCAATCCTGCCGGCGGGAGGTATGGGGTAGGTGGGATGTAGACGGTCACACCGCTACCCGAGGGTAAAGGGACTGCTTCCAGAAAGACCTCCGCCAATTAATTCACTAGTAGAGAATAAGAATTAGATAACTTGTCTTATAATGAATTCTATAGTTTGAACACCCTGAAAGCTATAACGCTCATCCGTTGTGTCAGAACAAAATAAGCATATTAGCACTTAACAACTTACTGCCTTACCAAAACATAATAAGCTGTTATGCGTATTCGAATGGAACTAAACCCTTAAGCTTATGAAAGCTATTTTAAGCTGCCCATACTATTCTTTAGCTTATTAAGTGATCATATGCTTAATTTCTACTTAACCCCGTGCTTCCTCTCAGTTCTTCTCCCCCACTACATCATTGTACCCAAACACTACATCTTGCTATGTGGAACTATTTTTTCCCCTAAAAATGCTTAAACTTTCTATACAAACTAATCGAGTCACCCCCTTAACAAGCAATCCCAAATACGCGGTTAACCCATATCCAAGAAAGCAACACAGACACAAAAAAACAAAACTTTAAGGGGGTGTTTGGCTAAGCTTATATGATGGGCTTATGAGCTTATTAGCTTATATGTGTCAAATAAGCCCAAACTAAGTGTTTGGCTAAGCTTATATGAGTGGGCTTATGAGCTTATATAAGGGGGTTTTGATAAGCCACAAAAGTGTGGCTTTTTTAAGCGGGGTTGGGCTTATATAACATGCTAGCATTATATATTACAAATGTAGCCTCAATTATACTTAATCTAACATTAATATTATTTCAAGCCACGTCTCTTATAGTCATTTACCACTTTAAACTAAACCAAACATTTGAAGTTATCAACTTATTAAATATAAGCTAATCCAAACACTCAACATGGGCTTATGAGCTTACGATATATAAGCCATAAGCCGCTTATATAACATAAGCATAAGCCCAACTCATAAGCTTAGCCAAACACCCCCTAAGCTAAAAGAACACAAACCCATATCCAATAAAACAATGTAGATACAAAAAAGAAAAAAGAAAAAAAGATTATACCTTGAGCGAAAAATTAAGCGCGACAGAGGGATAATATCTGAGAACACTACTCCCATTACCTCTCCAAAGAGACAACAAACCTTCCTCTTTAACAGTAGTGAAAATACAATCAATCATACCATTAAATCTCTTATGTTTACCAGCAAGAATAGCAAGATTACTTTCTTGAGTTTGTAATAATAATTTAGTTCTTTCAATTGGTGCTACTACTGTATGCACCATCCCTCCCATCATTGCTCCTGCCATTAGATCTCTTGGAAAATTTGTTAACCAATATGATGATGAATGTATCATTTCTTTCTTTTTATTAGTATTGCTGCTGACGTCATCTTCTTCTTCTGCTGCTGCTGCCACCATATCCACCACTAGAGGCTGTTTTGTTTCAAGAAAATTGTATATTTGGATACCCTTTTGGCTGAATTGGATTTGTGATGTGTTTTGGATTTTATAAAATTGGTTTCATTTTGGGGGATTGGTGGTGAAGGAAGGGGTTTCAGTTGAGGGGTGGCTGAATTTGATTTATTCCTGCCCAACTTTTTTGCTTTTGTGTTATCCAAATTTAATTAAATGAAATGAAATGAAATGGATAGAATAATAAAATTCTTTTTCTTGTCATGTAAAAAAGTATAACATGAAAAAAATGATTGTTAGGCTAATAATGTTGTCAATTTATTTATCTGATTATTTATGTATTAAACATGTATTTAAGAATATATTTTAAGTCTATATAGCCTGAGGCGTTCATACCCGTGTGTTGCATCGATATTGTTTTTTGAGAAAAATTGAACTTTTACTTAAGTGAAGCATCGTATAACTACATACATATGTGCTCTGCTTATAGGGTGTGCGTAAGTGTTCAGGGCGTAATGTTGGTGTTCGAGTTTTGCTTAATGTGGTTTGTCTCAAAGTCTAGTCAAGGTCAAAAGTTACATTCAGACCCATGCGATGCACACGACTTGCTTTTGATAGGCAATACTAATAGCCAATGTTTTAAAAACCCGAGTCGACCCGGCCGGTGGAACCTGTGTGGAACCAGCTCGGGACTGGGCCTGAGTGGACCCGGTTTTTTACTGTTTGAAAAAACGGATTGTAACGCCGGTGTTCATTTGACCCGGGTCTGACCCGATTTGATCAAACCGGCGGGGGTCATGACTTTTAAAAAAAAAAAAATCTAAGAAAAGTTTTTTTTTTCATAAACTTTTTTTCTAAATTTATTTGTCAATTTGAAGGTTAAATATTTTAAAAAATTAAATTAAACATTGCAACTAATATTGTCTTATTATAGTATAATTGCTTGTTTATGCAAAATCATTTTCTATAGTTTTATAGATATAGAATTTTATAGAATTAAGATTATCAGTAAAGGACTCAAAATATTCATAGGTTCAATTTGAACCTACGATAAAATTATATAAACGTATATAATACTATATTTACTATTATTATGAAAAAATATATCGTATAGAAATCAGGTTGAACAGTGTAACCTGAATGAATCGGCCACCAACCGGGTCAATTTAAAAACCGGGGTTTAAAACATTGCTAATAGATATTATAATTTTTCAACCACGTGTTATACTCCTTTAACCCCAAAACTTTACCCTGACTTTGTTTGTTACCATTACTACATTTTGATCTACATTACACTATTTTGTTGGTGTGAACGTCTTAAGCCTATGTGGCCCGTGTGATGCACGGGCTTTGTTTAACACGAAAGAATACTCGGTTTTGCAAGGTATTATTCTTAGTTTTGATCTGGAGTACTCGAATGAATAAATGAAATTGATTTTAAGTAACTTCTTGTGAATAGAATTGTTTCAAGAAAATTGTCTAAAAAATAGATGAAGTGTCTTTCTTGTAGAGATCGCAAATTGACCGGTTTTTTTAAACGGTTTTCGGTTATTAGAAAAACGGTATTAAAAACCGGTTTTTCTAATAACCGGTTTCGGTTTTTCTCGGTTTTTCCGAAATCGGTTTTTTTCGGTTATAAATGTTCGGAATCGGTTTTTTTCGGTTATAAATTTTCGGAATCGGATTTTTACCGGTTCGGTTTTTTTGGTTTTATAAATGTTCGGGGAATCGTGTTTTTATACCGGTTACGGGTCGGTTCGGTTTTTTTCGAAATTTATAACTGGAACATTTATTTATATAAACTTGTTAATTCATCTCAAACATTAATTAAACAATAAACGGAAAACATACTAAACAAAATACTATCATAAATTTTTATTTGCACTGGAAATAACTAAATATTCATCATAACTTTTATTTAAACAATACAATTATACAACTAAAAATATTTAAATACTAATACATTTCGAGCTTCGGCATGGCCATCACCCGAAAATATATTAGTGTACTCAAGTAGTCAAGTATGTCGAGCTTCGGCATTGCCATCACCCGTTATACTCAATCCATTAAATCTTCCAAAAATTCTTCTACATCTACGTGTTCAATATCTAAGTCTTCAAAATCGGCCTTCATCTAATTCGGTATTCGGAGGGTGATATCTCTATTCAACTTCTTCTCTTGCTATAGTTTCTTCAAAGTCTTTTATATCGGACCTTCCAACGATGTTTCATGTTTGTACCCAAATCTACTCCGTCCAATGAATCCTTTCAACATAACACATACTTCCACGGATCGGGGTTAGTATTTGATCCTTCTTTCCGATATAATTCTGACAGCTAATAGAAAAGGCCGATTCGGAAGTTACCGTTCGGAAGCTTGGACCGTAAATAAGTCCGAGCTATAGCGGAATAAAATTGAAATTCGATTTCTCTTCTTTCCACCAAGCCAAAATGTCAAGTTTGTAAAACTCTTAGGGCCTTAAAGTTTTAAAAAGTTGTAGCCATCTATATTGTCCAACTGCTTGTTGGGCCTATGTTCGTTCGACGCTTTTGTTGCGTCTTCAAAGAAAACTATTATAACAGGTTTATTATTAATGTCACTTGCCATTCGGGACGATCGTGCCCGCTTGAGTATCAAACAATTGGGTTTGTATTTGGACCATTATTTTGTTGCATAAATTCCAAATAATTTTTTAAAGTTATCGTTAAATTTAAAAATTTAGGAGTTTATATAGTTGGGGTCGGGGTCGTTAGCGTCTAACCCAAAGGATAAGTCTAAATTGTTCATTATTCTTGTTATTAAAAGTTCTACGCCTCCAACATTTAAACATGGATTAAGTGCGGCGGAACAAGTAAAAACCAAAGGTAAATTAGCAAAATATTTTACAAATTTCTTTTTTATAACTTTAACCATTTTTCTAAACATTTGAATATGTGAGGTTTTTAATTCGTCTAATTTTTCCGTCATAGCATAAATTTGATTTAAAACTAATGAGCTAGTTGGGTAATAAACACCCGATAATATAGTTGTTGCCACTTTAAAAACTTGTAAAAAAATAGTTAAATCATTTAGTAAATCCCAATCTTGGTCGCTTATCGAAACGGACTTATTTCTATTAACAAGTGTTTCATTAAAAGCGTTTAAAGTCTCACGTTGTCGTAATATATTTTCAAACATCATGCAAGTAGAATTCCACCTAGTATTATTATCATAGCAAGGTCCTAGAGGTTCTTCACCACATTGTTTACGAAAACGTCTATAGTTCATTTGTCGTTCGTTACTCGAACTATATATAGTTACTAATAAACCCCTAAATTTCATCCTTAAACTATCACTATTTTTAATGCCGCTTGCCACGGATAAATTTTTATCAACATGAGCAACACAACGGGAATGAAAAAAAAGACCATCTAAAACGGGTTTTATACGTAATTTTAACAATCATAGCTCTAGTATTATTGGATTGCATTATCTCGATGTAATCGTAAAAACTTTATCACTCTAAATCTATATTCAATTAAAGTGTCTTGTAATATTTTTCTTAAATTAGATCCCGTTTGAGGATTGATAACCAAATAGTTAAAAGCAATTGTCCGTTTCATTAATACCAAGATTCGGGATTAAAACTATGAGCCGTAACGGGCTAAATAAGAATATTTGCCTTACCATGTGGTGCGGGCCAAGTTTCCGGAGTTATAGAAACACCATATTTTATATCACGAAAACCATACTATTAATTTCTTTTTTAGACCGTTTCCCATATTAAAAGCATCACTTAAAGAGTAGTACGACTTACTGTTGTTACCGCGGTTGTGCCTCCTTTGATGATCTCCCGTAAGTTGACGTTGACGAAGTGGTTTGAATGAAGCGCTTGTTGAAATGTCAAATTCGTAAAATCTAAGTCGAAAACCCGCCAATCATTATCAAATATAAAAAACTTGACCATCCGCACAATCAGTACCTTGTGACGTATCATTTTCGCTAACCGCACTTTACACGCTTCTTATGAGTCCGGAGTGTAGGTTGGAGACCCTGGGGTTATATAAAAATTTATACATTTTCTTGCAAACGCGCCTTTTCCACCCCATCGATCATATTTTCACAATGTACTTAGACCAACATCGCCTTTTCTGTATTTGGTCTAATTCGCCACCACATCTTCATTTGTGTAAATTTTTTTGCTTTTGTGTTATCCAAATTTAATTAAATGAAATGAAATGAAATGGATAGAATAATAAAATTCTTTTTCTTGTCATGTAAAAAAGTATAACATGAAAAAAATGATTGTTAGGCTAATAATGATGTCAATTTATTTATCTGATTATTTATGTATTAAACATGTATCTAAGAATAATACATTTTAAGCCTAAATAAGCATGAGGTGTTCATACCCGTGTGTTGCATCGGGATTGTTTTTTGAGAAAAATTGAACTTTTACTTATGTGAATCATCATATAACTTCATATCTGTGCACTGCTCATAGGGTGTGCGTAAGTGTTTAGGGCGTAATGTTGACGTTCGGGTTTTGCTCAATGCGGTTTGTTTCAAAGTTACATTCAGACCCATGCGATGCACCAGACTTGTTTTTTGATAGGAAATACTAATAGCTATATAATTTTTCAACCACCTGTATACTCTTTTAACCCTCAACTGTTATGTGACTTTGTTTTGTTACCATTACTACATTTTAATCTACCATACACTATTTTGTTGGTGTGAACGTCTTAATACACGGGCTTTGTTTAACACGACAGAATACTCGGTTTTGCAAAGGTTATGTGTATTTAGTTATTATTCTTAGTTTTGATCTGGAGTACTCGAATGAATAAATGAAATTGATTTTAAGTAACTTCTTGTGAATAGAATTGTTTCAAGAAAAATGTATAAAATCCATGAGTGACTTTCATCATCGTAACGCAAAACATGTTGTTTCAAAGCTAATAAGAATGAAACTTTTTCAAACGAAAAACAAACAGTTTATACTACACATAACTTAGGCTCTTTTTTGATATTTTATCCAAGACGACATGCTAAACCAAAATTGATAGTAAATGACGTTTAGTTCGTTTGATCTCGACTAGTAGCAGAGCTTTTACATACTTATTAGTAGTTCCAATAGATTTGCAAGTTAAAGAGGTGCATGTGAGTTATTTAGACTTTCTACTTAGCAAATGACATGAAAAGTCTTTTTGGAATAGATGCTCACAACGCTTTTTTGCAATCTAATGTCAATAAGATTTGCGTTACTGCTATGCAAGATTTATGGGTAAAAATTGAGTGAGTTGCTTCTCGACACCAACAAAATGAATATTAGTTGGTTAGCATTAGAAAATACAAATGTGAAAATAGCAACAATAAAGGATTTTTAATTAATATATCATTTTGACGTAACAACTAAATAAACTTGTGAGCTCACCATTATCAATTGAAGTTAACTATCAAAATTCATCACAATAGCAACTAAAATCTATATAAATAACTACTCGTTAATTGGTTAGTAGTGTCGAAGTTTGAGTGGGTGGGGGCACTTGACTCGGTAGATGTATTTCACTTGTAATAGATTTTGTATTTTTAAGAATACAGGTTACAAAAATTGAAAACGTCCCAAATAAACGCAAAGCCTTATAGTGACCCAAATGTTTAAAAAAATAAACAACTCCATACAATATAATCAATTCAAAATGTACACATTTATAAAAATATATTTATTATAAAAGAAGTTCTTTTTTCATGATTGCAAATAGTTTCAACAAGCAAGATAGTCAGTCCGGCATAATTTTTTGCGAATTGATTTCGAATGAATATAAAGTGGGAATATATCCGCGCATTGCGGCATGGCTGACTTGTATGCAACACATGTATTTTATTTAACTGAGCATTTTTTTAACAATCACGAAATTTGAATGAGTATTTGTAGTTGGGGCGAATATAGTTTTTTTTTTACTTATTTGGAGGGTACGTTTTGTAAATAAAAAATTCTATTTATATTAAACTTCAACATTTTTTATAAAATCGTTCGTATATCAGAAGCATTGCAATATTTGGCTCGTTTTGCTCGCAATTCAACAATCTTTCCGCGGGTATTTTTTATCGGAATAAATCGTTAAATATGTGTTATATATTTGATAAATAAAATTTATTATATGTCGTAAATAACTAAAAGTTGAGTGTAGATTTTATAAATTTTTTTAAGCCCAAAAACCATTAGCCCATGAAAAGGCAGCCCAAAAACCATTAGCCCATGGAAAGGCCCGGTGGCAAAACGCCACCGTTTTAAACTTTTGTGTAATTACTCTATAATACAATTCTCAAATTGAAACAACCAAAAACAATAACGAACAAATATCAAAGTATAAATGTTTATTCCAACAATGCCTTAAAGCTTCCCGCCCAACAGGTGAGCCTTAAAACTAGTTTATTATAAAAGAAGCTCTTTTTTCATGATTGCTAATAGTTGCAATTGCAACATGCAATTATAACTCAGATAAAAAAGTAAAAAAAAAAAATATATAACATGTACTAACAATACGTTACATGTCTTTTCATATGTCTCAAAGTCTCAAACTCATTCATCCATGTATTGTATATATTTTTATTGGGAAAATTCCATTTGTATACCAAAATTATTTATGAAAAACAATCCTATCCCAAAAAACATTATTTCATAAAATTATTCTAAGTTGCCCAGAATTACAACAGTTGCCCATAAAAGTACAATAGGTTCTTCAAAAAATGTGTACTTTAATATTAAAAAACCCATTTTTTGGAGCAACATGTCGTACTTTTATGAGCAACTGTTGTACTTCTGGGCACATGAGATAATTTTATGAAAACGTGTTTTTTGAGATAGGATTGCATTTCACTTTTGTTTTTAGAGTACAAATGGAATTAACTCTTTTTTTCTTTTGGGTTATAACTTGAGTATGTAACTTTATGGTTCATCAACTACTCTTGGTTCAAATCTATCCGTAAGACGAAAGAGGTGTTGGAAGGCGTGTTTTACGTTTCTTGGTGGAGCCTTTGAAACTTCAGAAACCAATTCCTTTTTGCGTCTCCTATTCCCCGAAAGGATGCTATTTTCGACAACATTGTTTTACGCTCTTTTTATTGGTGTGTAGCTAGATGTAATAGAACTTTGAATTGGGTTAGTTGGCTTCAACACCCTTTTTTGATTCCTTTGTAATTTTCTAGCTCCTTGCTAGTGTTTCTAATAAATTCGCCGTTCAAAAAAAAATTACGCCATTAATTCATGTACTTATTACTTGAGTGCTAATGCAACACGTATCACAAACCCTCAAGAATATCTCAGTAAAATATAAATAAATATATGTTGATCTTAATACAATATTACAAAACTAAGAGAATATTATATCATAGATACTTTTTCTAACAATCAATCACCACCTTGCTAGTGCATGCCGTTATAATCCTTGCAAAAGAAATTGTTGTAGCTAGCTTTAATATTTGTGAATGATAAAGTTAATCAAAACCATTACGTATATGTACATTGCCGAAAACCATTACGTATATGTAGGCATAATACAAAACATGAAACCAAGAACTAATTCTATACGCATTACGTATAATCCTATACGCATAACTAATTCTTAATGTAGGCATAATACAAAAGATGAAACCAAAACCATTACGAAATGTACATTGGCGAACACAATAATAAGTTGTACATGCATAAAAACTTCATCTGTATCATCGTGTATTCCCAGTAATTAACTTAACATCTTATTGATCGATGTTCTAATTTAAAGTCTAATCTTACAGTCTTTTAAATAACGATGCTTAAGTGTATCCGATCCATGCTTCATTTTCTTCACTTTTCTGCATATAAAAAAAATAAAATAATGAAACATTAGAATTTTGATTGTAATTTGTAAATAGTCCCAGATATATATTTAAGATGATAATAACACTGATATTTATCAAATATCTCAAAATAGATATAACTCAAAAAACATGACCAAATGATCTTTTGCAATGAGCAATGGCCTCATGAACTGATCCGTCATTATAAGGGATTGTAAGCGTGCAACTTTTATAAGGCGAGTAGCCTTGGAGAGGATAACTGCCTGGGAAAGGTTGTGAGATGACTGTTGGTTATGTTCAAATACCCGTTGGTATTGCTGGTCCGATGTTGTTGGATGGACACTTATTTATACTTCTTGTTAGTTGAGTGTGCTTATGTAACTTATGAATATGAAAGGACCAACTAAAGTCACTCATTTTAATTACATGGCCATTCGTTTGTAAAAGCTATTTGATAAGCCATTTCATATGAATGAATGTAGCTTATGACATAAATGCTAGCTCGGGTGCCAATTAGATATAAGATATTGTACAATTCTCATAGTAAATGTTACAAGAAGCCTCCACGATTAATAAGTGTATTCAATCTTAAGATATATAAGATTGCTCCTATAACAATATTCGAATGTGAAAAATTCCTTATAAATCACTTAAAAAAAATCAATTTAAAGAATATCTTAGCTTTTATCTTTTTATCAAATTTAAAAATTTTACTTTCATATATTTTTTACACGTGTTCAAAAAAAACATATATTTTTTCACATTAAAATATCTCGCAAATCATTAATCATATGCGAAATTATTTATAGAGTAAACTATACCAGTGGTCCTTGTGGTTTGCGTTGACCAACACCGGTAGTCCCTTGACCAAACTAATTGCACCGTTAGACCTTAAGTGGCAAACGTTAGGCGTGGCTAGTCCCTCATTTCTTGGGGGTCCATAAACGCTAGTTAAGTTTATTAACGACAAGGGTAATATCGTCTTTTCCCACCCACTGATACCATTTATTAAAGAGGCCGAAATTAGCCCATTGTAGCCCATAGTGAAAACGACAATGGCGTTGGTCGTTTTGTAACGCATTTTAGGATAGTTTATAATATAGTATTTATATTGGGTATATATAGGATTATGATATTTGGAAGCTTTGAAGGTGTTGGTTTTATGATATATTCCAAATCGACTTTGCAAAAATCCAAACTTGATAAGGTCCGTATACGAAACCGAGAAAACAAACCGAAAATAAACCGACCAACCGAAAAAAAAACCAAACCGACAACAAAACCGAAATCGAATATTGGTTTTCTAAAAATAAAAACCAAATTTTTTCGGTTCGGTTTTATACAAAAACCGAACCAAACCGAACCATGCTCACCCCTACCTATAACAATATTCGAATGTGAAAAATTCCTTATAAATCACTTAAAAAAATCAATTTAAAGAATATCTTAGCTTTTATCTTTTTATCAAATTAAAAAAATTTACTTTCATATATTTTTTACACGTGTTCAAAAAAACATATATTTTTTCACATTAAAATATCTCGCAAATCATTAATCATATGCGAAATTATTTATATTATCGCGACGAGAATTTAATTATCTTTTCGACAATTTTTTTTTCAAACTTTCCACTCAAAAAATTCATATGTGATTCGATAAAGGGCAAATCGCATAAAAAAATACCCATCTTAGGTTCAATGTCAATTAAAGGTACTCATCTTTTTTTTTCTCAATTTAAGGTATCAATCTTTTTGTTGTTGCAAAGTTAGTATTTTAATAGGTTTTTCGGTTACATTTCTAACGATCGTTATTTTATTATTGCATCGTTAGTCCTTTATATCATTTTGTTAAAAAAGTATTTTCTACTTATTTTTAAAACTTATACACGTTTTATACACACATTTTTTACACGTTTTTATACACGTATTTTTATACACATTTTTTTACATGTTTTTCTACATGATTTTATCCACGGTTTTATACATACATTTTTATACACATTTTTATAGACACGTTTTATACACATATTTTTATACACGTTTTTACACACAAATTTATCCACGTTTTTAAAAAAAAATGCATAAAATGTGTGTCTGTAAAAACGTATAAAAAATGCATGTTATAAAATCGGAATAAAAAAAGCATGTAGAAAATATGTATCGAAAATGTGTTCATAAAAACGAGTATAAAACATTGTGTGTACAAAAACTTGCATAAAAATGTGTGTAATAAAAATATTTATAAAACTATGTAAAAAAACGGTAATAAATAGTGTAATACTTTTAAAAAATAATAGAAAATAGTGATTTTTTAAAATTTTTTAACAAAATCATATAAAGGACTAACGATGCAATAATAAAATAACGATCGTTAGAAATGTAACCGAAAAAACCTGTTAATTGTCTAACGTTTCAACAAAAAAAAATCGATACCTTAAATTGAGAAAAAAAAGATGAGTACCTTTAATTGACATTGAACCTAAGATGGGTACCTTTTTATGCGATTTGCCCTTCGATAAATCACATTTGATTGATTACTTTTTGAAATCACATGTGAATTGTGAAATCAAATGTGATTTTTAAAATAACAAATTACAAGCGATTTATTACTTTAAAAATCACATATTATTTATAAATCACACAGTGATTTTTATAAGGTTAATTTCACATATATCTAAGGTGGTGTTTGTTTTTTCAGAAATGTCTCTTAACAGCATCTTAATCTGACTCATTCAGACGCGGTCAGACATTTCGGTCATTAAGACTGTTTGTTTTTTTCATGTCATTCAGAGGCAGTAAGATCCAAACACTGTTAAGAGCGTTTGTTTTTTTCTGGCTATTAAGAGGCATAAACCTCTTACTGAACTAGATGTGGAGGGAGTGTCTTAACACCTCTTAATGTCTTTTTTTTCTTTTTTTTACTTATTTATTTTCTACTTTGCTTTTATTTTTTGATTTTTTTTCTTATTTCACTTTTATCTTTTGTATTAAAAGTATTAAATAGAATGATGACATATGTTTTGTTATATAAAGAATGTATAAGATGATATGTGTCAATTTATATTTTGTTCAAATTGAAGGGTACGGTTTCGGACTCATACATCTTAATTCTAACGCGAATCATTTAGTTTATCGTTTAAAAGTTCAATTTAAACTCTAACATGTTTATTTTTGTCGAATAAACATGAGATTGCATGTTTTTTTAAATACTTTAACTTTAAATTGATTATATTATAAAATTTGTTTTTTTATTTAATAAAATTTATTTTTTGTGCGAATGCAATCTTTTTATATTTAAATTGTAAAAACTATTGTTTAACACATCTATACATTTTTACCAAAACAAACAGTTTTATTTCATTCAGATTCAGACTTCTCGACCACTTATTCAGATTAAGATGAGAATCAGATTCAGACTTTTCTACCGAATATTCAGATTCAGATGTGCGAATCAGATTCAGATTCAGAGTCTCTTAATAAACAAACAGCACCTAATTTAAACATCTAAATGACATATTTATCCAACCAAATATCATAATCCTATATATACCCAATATAAATACTATATTATAAACTATCCTAAAATGCGTTACAAAACGACCAACGCCATTGTCGTTTTCACTATGGGCTACAATGGGCTAATTTCGGCCTGTTTCACATGGCCCGCTAATAACATACTAAAAAGCGTTACAAAACGACCAACGTTGTTGTCATTTTGATCATGGGCTCCTCTGAGCCTGTTCCATGTGGCCCAGTAGGTGGCGTTTCTTTTTTCCTTTTTTCGTTGACGATATCTTTCCATCAAGTTCTAGAGGCATCATTTTTCCAATCTAATACCAATAAAATATGACTCGATCATTATAGGGTTCTACCGGTGCTGATTCAGCCAAGCTTCTCCATTTTCCACTGCCTCATTTTCTTCAATAGTAAGTCTCACCTTATGTTTTTTAGTTTAAAATTAATTGGGGTTTGGGCAATTAGCTGTGGAAAATAAGGGTTTACGAACAAGTGCATTTCCTTCAACTTGATTGTGAATTAGGAGGTTCATTATGAATCGTGAGTTTAAAATAATTGGAGTTTATTAATATGTGGTTCTTTATTCTTTTTTGGTAGAAATTGTGGTCACTAATGGTTGGAATGCCACTTTGCGATAGTTGGATATTGCTCACCCCGCTGCAAAGGTGTTGACACTGAATGAATATATTAAGTCAGTTGGGATTAAATCTTCACTTTTCAGTTTCCTCTTTTGTTCAGAAATCAACTTAGTCTTTTTCCAATATGAATGTCCACAAGGTCACTTTAATTTTGCTGTTTTGTTTGTTATTTTCAGTCAATGATCGAGCTAAGCCGCCTCGAGATGAGGAGGTTGGTCACGAAACTACATCAGTCATTGTTGTTCTTGGTATACCTTTCTTATATTTTAACTATCATATGTTTTGTTATACTAAAAGTAACTTATATCCTATCTTGCTTATTACTAATAGTTAACTTTTAAATTTCTAGCTGGTCATATGCTTCATGTTGCGGAAGCTTTCATTGACATCAGATGGCTCGGATGAATACCTGTTTGGTACGCAGCCGTGATAGATCTCTACCCGAAACTACTATCTTAGCCGAATGGCTCGGATGAAACATTTGGGAAAAATGTCGGTTTTGTACCGCTCTTTAGTATAGCCTGCTTTTACTTTTTTGGCTCGGTAGTTACTGTCAAAGGGTGATGATGAACATTAGTGATGTATCACTTGGCTTGGCTACCTATTTGGTATGAAGCTGTGATAAATCTATATCTGAAGCTCTTATCTGAGCCGACAACATTCTAAAAGTGACAAAAGTCTATGTCGCTTGCGTGTTTAGCTCATTCAGGCCTGATAAGTTTGGTTTAGTATATGTTGTAGTTGTAATGCTAAGTACCATGTATTTGTTAACTGTTCGCTTTGATGGGAGTCAGTGGTCTATTGCTTGGATTGGCTACTTGTTTGGTATGCAACCGTGATAGATTTTTGCCCGAAACTACTATCTTAGCCAAATGGATCAGATGAAACATTTGGGAAAGAAGAAATCGGATAGTGGCCTACAGAAAAAAGTTTCAAATAAGCGCAACACTAAAACAACATAATTTGTTGTCGTTTTTGTAACGCTCTTTAGTATAGCTTGATTTTACTTTTTCTGATCGGTTATTACTATCAAAGGCAATGATGAACATGAGTGATAATCACTTGGCTTGGCTACCTATTTGGTATGCAGCCGTGATAGATTTATATGTGAATCTCTTATCTGAACCCTTGGCTACACTACCTGTTTGGAACTACACTGATTAGCGTTACAATAACAATACCAACCACCTGCTGTCTTTCTAGGTGTTAACTCATTTAGCGAGTTCACAATTGGTCCAGTTCTAGTATATTTTCTTGATTTCCTGTCTGGTCTACTGTTGTAACAGACCTTTACCCAAAAAGCGACAGAGCACCTTGACCGGTAGATTATTGTATTCGCCTGCTGATTGTCTCTTGACAACACAGGTGAGTCACTTTTACTGTACGCTTACTATAACATTTTTAAATCCGTTGTGAAAATACTGATATTGAGCTCTTACCAAGAGTGATCTATTAACTGGCTAAATAAATGTTATTACTTATTAGCGATGATGAATATGAACGATCTATCACTTGGTTCGTCACTTGGATTCGGTCCTATACTATTTGTATGCAGTCGTAGATAGATCTACACGATGAAGCTCATTATCAGAGCTAATATGCAGTTTAAACAACGACCGACAACTCATGTCGGTTGGATGTTTTGGCATTGTTAGGGGCCTGCTCATAGTAGTTTGGTTTCAGGTTTCTGAATTGAAGATTAGTAACGCCAATATCCACTATACGGAAATCCAAAGAGCGTTTCAAAAACGAACACCGAACCTCTGTCGTCTTTCAGGCTCATTTTGGGTTTTACTGTCTTTTCTGTGTCGGACCGGTGCTTTCTTCGTCTTCCTCGGCCTGAAAACATATTAAATATCCTCTGTACACCGGACCTGGGGGGGTTTTATTGGGATTCCATGTATACTTTCTCTTCCTCTGGACTCTGTTCTAACCTCGCGCGGTCTTTTGAGTTGTTTGACGGTGGGGGCGCGAATGATGTTGTAACCGAGTGGTAGAATGGGTGGTGGGTTTTCCTGGAGGAATTTATTAATTCGATTATGGCTCATGGAGTTATTGAGAGCTTTATGGCTTGAGCATATCTGGTGTTTACGCATATAGGTTCCTTAGTATGATTGTTTGATGACGATGCAGTTTTTACAGTTTGGAGTTTTAGCTAACGTTTATATTATTTCTTTTTATTTTTAAATGATATATGTGTTTTTTGGATTTTCTTGTGTTGTCTCTGATTTATGTCTTATTAATTATAATATGGTTTATAGAGGTTACATCATGATTTATGTCACATCATCATTTCATAAATCAGCACATAATTCTTAAAGGACAAAAACAAAATAAATTTCTTCTTGGCTGATCAACGTGCACAGTTATAGTAAACAACGAAGCAACTTATTCATCTGAACATTCAGCAAATCAAGAGGGCGTTCCACATTACCTTTGAGCATGGGCGCTTTAGCCCGCGAGCAGTAACAACCGAACCATGTTCACACTTCCTATTCTGGTAAGATCCGAATAAGAGGAGAACGCAACATCACTGGAGAGAGATCTCGAATGGGCATAGACACACAGGGCTTATAGAAGAACCTGTCGAATCCTCAACGTTAAAGTATATCGGGTGTGTGATCACAAGGTGCTGCTCTCTTATCTGATTGTGTTTGTTTGCTGTTGTCTGTTGACATTCAAAGGAAGTCACTTTTACTGTAACGCTTACTAATAAATATTTTTTAATCTTTAATCGGCTGTGAAACAGATACTGGATATTGGAGCTCTAATTCACCAGAGCGAATTATTATCTGGCTAAATACATGTTATCACTAATTGGCGATGATGAATATGAGCGATCCATCGCTTGGCTCGGCTACCTATTTAGTATGCAACCGTGATAGATCTACACCTGAAGCTCTTACCTGAGCCATACGGTTTCGTGTCCTAATGAAACCAGTTTTGTAGCCTTTGACCTTATATCTGCAGGTCCGGGCTACTGGACATAGCTACTCAACTCTATCAATCACGAAGCCTATGCCATTTATCGTTGAACAACTGAAAAAAATGAATGAACACAATTGCAAACTGTGGGTTCGCATGCAAAGTTACTGCCTTAAGGTTTTTTGTATTTTATCGGAAGATTTACTGTGTCGAAATTACCTTCCAACAAGATATTTATTATTCAGTATGTAAAGTGTGTATGAATTTTAGTATGTAAAGTGTATGAATATATGAATGTATATAACCTGTAGACGGATATATGTATGTATTTAGATTAGTACTATTCGTTTTCCATTTTTTGTATTCCTGTTGTTAGAAACGTAAAATTATTAGCCCCGCCGCAACGTGCGGGCAGTTGGCAAGCTTGTTTGTCACATTTACCCATTTTATTACTTTATTCATTAAAAAGAAATAAAAAACTCTTATCTTCTTGTGACTCGTTTATACTATGTATATCCTGATTATTTCCCGACGCCTCTGATTCATAATCATGTTGTGAGATGTAGTTTAGGTTTATAGATAAAAGGCTAACAAAAAAGTGTTGCGCATGATCGGTACATGATCAAAATTTTAATAAAAAATATCACTTGTTGGATGATCTTAGCTTCATCCAGACGGTTCATCCTATTCATGAACCTAATAACAATATCCAAATTTATTTATATGATGTGTGTTTGTTAGATGAGTTTTTTTAACCGTTGTATAGTTGGTGTTTTTTGTGGTACGTAAAGTGAACTTCCTTCCCCTCACATGTTTAGAATTTGAAGTTATGGTTAGTCTTTCTTGCTCTTGTGGTTCCGAAAGTTTGTTCCATAATCATTGCTAAGGTTTGTGTTTACGTTGAATGTAGAAATGATAATGACTTATACTATTAAGGGAATTATAGGAATTTAATGACGTAAGTTTACTTTATGTGTGTCGTATAATGAAATGCGTAAATATGATAAGGAAAAGGATTGGGAGGCCTAACCGTATGTCTAATTCTATGCATAAAAGAATGTGGAACCAGGTGGCTGACACACAGTATTAGGCATGCATTTAGGCATACCAATTAGGCATTATGAAATTTAGTTGGGTAAATACGTCATTTGAAGTTTTAGATTGGATTATATGCATTTCTAAAATAACAAATCACAAGTGATTTTACAAATCACGTGTGATTTTTCTGGGCAAAAATTTCAAACCTAAAAAATCATTAAAACTATATCAAAGTGTCTGTCTACTGAAAGATAAAAAAACTCTCGTAGCGATAGTGTACTTTTCGTAGTTTGACGATTTACCGTTTGCAAGATATGTTGTTTTAAAAGAAAAGGTGGAGAATGAGTTTTTATTGTCTAATGATAAAAGGACGGCTAGTAATCACCCATTTGATTCTAATAAAAAATGTGATCTATGTTAATCTCACCATGCATCTTGTAGAGTCTCAGGTTACTCATCGTTGATTGATTGAGAAATGTTATTTTCTTTTAAATAAGGTTGTCAACGAGTTAAGCTGGACTCGAGCTTGAACGGACTTGAGTTTGGCTCGTTTAGATGCAGAGAAGCTCAAACATGAGCTCGACTCGATAGTTATTCATAAGTGTTGGTGCAACATTGACTAGGATCTCCTATATGTTTTAATGATGACAAATAAACATTCGCAACACTTACAATTACAAACGATAGACAAAATCTGGAAAACCGGGAATTATGTTCCTAACGCGCTGATGGAGCGTCAGCGCGCCAGGGGTTGTCTTGATTTTGCGGATTTTGTTTTGTTGGCTTTCCTTTTACCTGACAAATGTGGAAACTTCAAAAAAGTTATGTACATGATACTTGAGCATTTGGGAACACTCCAAATGAGGTTTAGACTTAGAAAGAAGCAAAACAAATCCTCCCAGTTTTAACAAAACGCCAACTCAAATCTTTTATCAATTGCCTCTAGCCAAGGCCGAAACTTCTTTCTAAACCTAGTATGAATATACTTTCAACATACCATCAATCGAAAGTATCCATTCAACCTTAATTCGGATTTACGTTGTTCTTAATCACGTAACGGGTTTTACTCCCTTATTGGTCAAACTAAGTCAAATGTCACTTTGCGTAAACGCATCCTTTTCCGTTATGAGATATGCTTTACTTGAAATGCAAAGCACTTAGCTTGTTTGCATCAAGATGATTAGTGATCAAATCCATTGTTGATTATCATGGATTAATTCCAAGTGACTATTTGAGTTTGTGGTATTTGGAGGATAATTGTACTTTGAGTTTTCCTACCTCCCTACTTATAAATGATTTACATACTTACACATGTATTTCTCACATGTCTCCTACACAATCATTTCTCCTCTAAACATCCTCCTAATCATTTGCTAATCCCTTTATCCATCAAATGATTATATACCCCTTCCACGCACTCTATACATTCCTTTCCTAAACCATCCCATAATCACATTTGCACAACTTGTTTCTCTCTTAATGGCAATGTAATTATCGAACCCAGTCAATCCTTTGATTAACATCCTTATCATTATCCTCTTCACAACTTTACCACCTTAAACCTTTCTCCGTATAAACCTTCCCCAAATAATACTCACACGGGACAACTCACATTCCTTACACTATTGTACTTGTTGTATTTATTGTCCCCTACATTCCCCATAAAAGCTCATTTCCATCACATCAAAACATTCTCCACCATATACACTTCCTTTTCATTCTCTTCTCTACTTCTATAATCACACACTTCTTTCTTGAATTCAAGTTACACACACACACTCACTCAAAGCTTTCTTTACACACTTCTCCTATCATCTCAAGCTTGAATTCAAATCTCACATACATCACCAAACTTCTCCTATACACTTTTCCACCTCATCCTCTCATCTCAACCATTCAAATTTGAATGTGATCTTTAGGCTCAAAACCATCACATCATATCCAACCCATTGCCAACTTATCTTTATCCTTATCTCACAAGTTGAATTGGATTTCAAATTTGAATTTAGATTCTTAGGCTCCAAAACATCACATCATGCCAACTCATCCATTCTCATCTTATCCCACATGTGCTTAATTGTATTTGAACCTGAAATTCAAATTCCCTCTCTCATAACATCCACACTTGCTCACTAAGTTGAGAATATTCTTTTTTGATATTCCTTTCTATCCTAACTATGCCAACTCATCAACCTAACCATGGTTGGTTTCCAACAAAACCATATACATGTGATGAATACCCAAACACACCCTTTTTGTTCAATTGTTCTTCTCTATCTCTTTGATATTGGACAAACATCCCCAAAATGCTTTTTACTACTTTACAAACGTTTTTATCAAATAGTTATTTGAGTTGGTTGACCTTGAGTGTAAGAATAGTAGAAAGGTCAAAGCGTGAAGTATAGTTGGGGGTTTATCAAGAGCGGTGAAGATATAGCTTGTGGGTTTAGTTCAAGAATGCGAGTAGTTAAAACTCTAAAAACTGAAATAACGCCTGAGGTCGGGTTCAAGCGCTCTAAGGCGCTCTACAACCCGTGCGCTCAACGCGTATACCATAGGCATGTTGATTTTGCCACTCTTGGTTTATTGGCTTATAAATACCCTCTCTTGGTTTATTGCTAATTTCCTCAAACTCATCGCCATCTTTCTCGCTCACTTTTTCTCCTTCGCTCCTATCCTTAATTCTAAACATCAAAGTGGTGTATAATCTTCTCATTCTTATCAGTAAAACCCAAAATCAAACAAGTGCAAAATTACCAAAATGCCCCTAATGTCAGAAAATTTAAAAAAAAAAAAAAAAAAAAAATAAAAGCATGAATAAAATTCAATCAAGTGTTTATAAATTAATAAAATACATCATTTTGACAAGTATGAAATTTTATATACGATTAAAATAACTTATAGTTATTCAAGAAAATAATTAGTTCTTCTAAATAATGTATTATGCCGAAATAATATAAGTAAATTAATTATATATACAATTAAAGTATAAAATATAATAGGGAAATTATATGAAATATAATTTAGGAGCAAAAATAAATATCTGATTTATACTATTGAAAAATACCCAAAATCTCGGCGCATGTTTAGCGTTTGGTCTATATCTTTTTATATACAAATTTCCATGTTGAAATAATCTTAAAAACCATTCCAAAAACCCTAAACAAATTAAAGTGGCGGCACCATTATTTTTCTCAGAGGAGCAAGACAACGAATTTTCCTAGGAGTGTTCTTGGAGTACAAAGTAGCTAAGAAAATTATTATGTTCAGTTGGTTTGAAGCTTGATTCGAATTATGGTGTTCTTTTTAAATTCGAAATACCACGTGAACTCATAAATCATAAAAGTCATGCCATAATTATTCAAGGTATTTTTATAGACTCATTATTACATTAACTATACATCTGAACAAACGTTCATGAGAAAAATTACCATGCACGTTAATTTGATTATAAAGCACTTAAACCATGATTTAAACCCTAAATAAATGCAAGAGTTGTATTCGGCTCTTAATAAAATTATAACTTCGATTTTTATTAATTTTTAGACAATTGTATAGTATCATGTATAGAACAGATAAATTAATAGAACAAAAATTGTATACAAAGATTTAGACTCACATTAATATGTGAATTTCTAATTCTTGCCGAATTTGAATATAGAAATAAATGAAGACATAAATATTGAGGCGAAAACGAATTACTGAGGTTAGGGAGTTTTTATAATTTTATTCTCCCAGTCCAATACAGGCTAAATGAATAGATATAAAAAAATTATGTAAAATATGGAAAAAATTCTAATTAGGGTTTTGAACTGATTTATATGTTACGCCGAATTTGTGTTTTAAAAAGTATAAGGGGGTGTTTTTGTAATTTCTGAAACTTTGGGGCTGATTATGGCAAGTAAAAACTGTATAGATTCTGTGAAAAAATTAAGGTAAAAGGGTATAAAATGTCCCATTTGATAATTGTTATGGGTTTAAACATGATTAATAAAATAAAAAAAATATAAATATAATTCGAATTGTATTTAAGACTGAGGAACCTAAAAGTGTAAAATTATGAAAGTACAAGGGTCTGATCAGTAATTTAAAGTATTAAGTATGAAAATACCATAATTGATATTATAAGTGCTTGTTTTGCAAAAATGATAATTTAAAGATCAAGTTTACAATTAAAGTTAATAACAAAAAGAAGATCTAATTACGTAAATTATGTAAGATCAAAGGATTTCTTGGATTATAAAACAGAAATAGAAACCTGTTAATTATAGATAACATGCTATTTATGAAACTTACTATTTAATAAAAACCTGCTAATTAAGAAACACATGCTCATTTATGAACCTCTATTTATAGAAACCTGCTATTTATAAAACCTGCTATATCTATGAAAGTACTATTGTTTGAGGAAGGTTTAATTATGGGAACTTATTAAAATCAGGAAGTTATCATTTATGAAAAGTTATTAAGAAAAGTCTATGTTTTTTGGAAACATACTATAATTAGAAGCTGCAATTATTTAGAAAATTACCCAATCTAACAAGAATACTAATCAAGAAATCATATTAATCATGGAGATATGTTAATCATGGAACTACTAATCAAGGATGAATCATAGCCTAATAAATCAGGAAAAGTTACTAATAATCTAAGAAAGAAAAGTGTACTAAAAAAAATAGAAGTTCTAAAAACAGGAAATTGCTAAAAATGGAAAGTAAACCCTACATCAATAGAACAAGTAACTTAAAATATGCCCTATCTAACATTAGATCGCATTAAGCAGGATTAGCTTCAATCTCTTATCCATCTCTTACTTCCGTTACACAGCTGGACAAAGCTGTACGGGATATTCCGTCCTCTTCATAAGGACCATTCTTTCTTTTCTCATGATTCATCCCCAGAACTGCTATGCTATCCCCATTTTTAAGTTCTTTTGCCATGATCCTTTACATGTTTTTGCGAGATTTATGATTTGTATTCTAATGCCCGATGCTTATATATACGCATGACCCTGGATTTACCATACTACCACTTAGTCATGGAGGTACCATGACCGTAGACACATAGGCACCTGTGTCACGACACCTTTCGCGTTGAGAGTGATTTCACGTCGGTGTCCCATTTTCATGTTATACCATAATCATACATATCTATGGTTGCCATTATTATTCATGGCGTATGGGTGAATCCTAGTCATACATGTTTACAGAGATCATGTTAATATTTGCGGTTGGAGTGTGCTCTACAACCATCATACATTGGAGAGCAGAACCCTCCACCCATATTTATAATAATAGGCCACCCCTCTATTACATTTTTGAGGCAACCCCACTATTCTATTTGCATGTATTCACCGATATATTGTTATGACATGTATTAATTATATGTAGCTACGTGGTCATTCTCCTTATTATTTTATGTTTATAAAAGATACATCTCATGATACATTTGACTCACGTTACCGAAACGTATTTCTAGACATATTCTAACGAGGTGTCCTACTCTGCGCTTCACGATGTATATCTCCAGGTTTCCTCATCTGACCCTCATGACTCTTTCCGTTGCTTATACTTATTATCCAGGATTCCATACCTTATTACTTACATTAGTTATTATATCCGTTCACTGAGCGTTATGCTCGATCCCCGCCGTATTTCTTCTCTTTCTCTTATATCGGCAGGAGTATCCTATAGGGAGATGGTCTTTGAGAGAGTGTGTGCTTAGAAGTGACCCTTTAGCTTTTCCTTTTTTCTTTTTAGTACCCTTCCGTAGGGGCACGGAGTAGCTCCTCCATGGTACGTTCTGCCATAGGTGCAACAATAGTTCGAATCTCGGGTTCGACTATGTTTGAAACTTGTCTTCTTCGACGTCTTGGAATTGTGACGTTTGAATTATTAGGATAATTAGAACGTCTAGTGCGCATGCACTATTTAAAGGAGAATAGAAAAATAATAAGAAAAATATTTTTGGTTTTTCTAAAGTTTATTCACAATCTAATTTTAACGTACAACGAGAAAGACAACTTGAACCAAATAATCAAACTTACTTCACGGTAGCTCTTAAAAATTTTACTTTTTAAGGTGAGCCGTATCTCGTAAGTGACACAAATGGTAAGTTTTTTAAATCTAAAATTCGAGTTGGGAACTTATTATGGATAATACTTCAATTGAAGGTATTATTTTGTTGGTGTTCTTTTACCAACTTATTTTTGTATTTTTTTGTTTTTAATCTTCTATTTATACTAAAAAGAAAAGAAAATTATTTTTTTTTACTTTTTTTTATATTTTCAATTTTCTTAAAAGCGTAACTTTCGAAAACGAAAGGTTCTCCAAAACACGATCAACAAACTTCAAACGAGAGAATCGTAACACACTTCCCCAGCAACGGCGCCAAAAATTAATGTAAAGCAATTTCACGTATATATAATATATCAAAGTATTTATAGAAATATACAAATAATCCTTGAGGACAAAAATTAAATGCAATTTAAACACAAAAATATATAATATTACACGTTTAATCGGTAAGCGATTACCGGGTCGTATCCCAAAGAAATGTGAATTGATACCCTCGATTTAGTTTGGACAATGTTATGAATGATTTTCAACTTTTTGATTGATTTTCTATGACTAAAAACAATTAAAACAATTAAATGCAAGTAAAATAACTAAACACGCGGACGAAAAACGGAAATGACAAATTTAACCCTAATTAGCACCTTAACCTAGAATTTGAATTAATAATCTAAATATATGAGTAAAAATAAAGGAATTTGCAAAATTTGAAAACTTAACGATAAAATTTGAAAGAAATCACAAAACCGAATAACGAAAATCGAAAACCGAGCCCTAAAAGCTAAAATGCTCAAAAATAAACCTACGAGAGTCAAACTAATTTTCCTACGTTCTAAATGATAAAAGAAAATTTTCTAAAAAAGATTTATATTTTTTTGATTATTTTTCTATTTTTTATGATTTTTTAAAGTTTTTAATGAAAATAAATGTTTAAAAATACAAAATTAACTATAAAAATTCTAGAAAAATTACAAAAATTAGCTTAAACTATTTAAATCCTAGGAAAAATAAGCCCGATGGCACAACTTATTGAATAAGCTTCGAAATAAGCTGTAATAGCTTATAGAGCTTATAAGGTAAAAATGTGTATAAAAATTAAATAATGCAAGAGTCTTATGAAAAAGACCCAAGGGCACAACGGTAGTGTGTGGTGTGTTGTGTGTTATAAAGGGTTGAGGTGTTGAGGTCGGGGGTTCGAGTCTTGCTCACCCCCGACTTCCACTTCCCCTTTTTTTATTTTTTTTTAAAAACTTAAAGAACAAAAGTTGTAGAGCACCTAAAGATAAGCAATTTTAATAAAAGCAATATAAGCCAAAACTAAAAAATAAGCACTCAAAAAGCTAATGAAAAAAATTGTTTTCAGAAAGTAAGCTTATAAGGACCAAGAAAACTAATTTTCACTTATAAGCTTGCACACAACTCATTTTAAGCTCAAATTTGAAAACAAAAACTGTCCTAGAAAGCTAATAATGTATAGAATCTAAATTTGAAAAGCTACTTAAGCTAAAATCACTATAAGCTATCTAAATTAGATGATCTAAGAGGCTAACTCAGAAATAAGCACTAAAAGCTTAAAAACAACTTAAGCTAAAATGCTCAATAAGCTAAAACAGACCTTAAGCTTTTGGAATCTTATCAACCTACTAGCATTCTATGAATCCAAACCATAAAAACACCTCCTAAAAGCTAGAAAACTAAATTGAAAAGCTAAATATTAGTTACTACTGTTTTTGGACTTTTAAAGGATTTTTTTTAAAACTTTAAAAGCTAATGTACCCTAGTAATTAAGCTAGAAATTAAAAATTAACTTTTAAACTAACTAGTCCTATATCTAAACTATGAGCCTACTTAATTTTAAAACCTAAAACTTATTTAAACTAGCTTAAATGCAAATGAAAAGGAAAACAGTAGTAGACTGTCGTGTAACCTGATGCACTTGGCAATAGGCAAAAACCAATATGCAGGAGACCTTAAGGGCTACTCCTGCACTAGACACTATCAATGAGTGTGTTTAAACACAACTCAAACAATATCCAAGCTCAAGGAGGCTTGGATCAATTTTTTAACAATCTTAGAAAAGGAAAAAATTCCCCTGATGCAAAAACAAAGAGATTTAGCCTTAACTTTTTAATTTTTTAAAAACTAACTTCTGAATTCTTTTTTACTTACTGATTTTAAATGAATTAAAAAAATGGTTCAACAATGAACTTAGCTTACATTTGACTTTTTGAGGTCAAACTGCATTAATCCAAACACCCCTTTAACTATGCTAATCATGTAAAACTTTAGATTTTAAACATATAGCTAGCAAAACCTAAGTACCAGATATCAAATAGCTTATAACAAGTTTGATAAACATAAATCAAAGATCAATTAAGCTAGAATTAAAGATCTACAAGCTAAGCTAATTATTTTTGTTTTTTTAGTTGATTTTATGAAAGATTATGAAACACTTCAGATCTATAATTATATATAGCTAAAAACAGGTATTAAAAGGGAATAACTAATATGCACAATAAGCAATATAAAGAACAAATAAGAAATAGAAAGCAGAATTAGCAATAGAATAAGCAAAAAGAAAACTACCACTAAGTATTTAAAACAGAATTTGACATGAAGACTATAGAATAAACTTGCGCTAAACAAAGTTAAAGGCTCAAAGAGTTGTCTATAGCCTTGGCTTATTTTAAATAGCTAGGTAAAAGTCCCTGGAAGCTTCCATCCTTTGCTAGCTTCCCTTCCATAAGATCAAAATTCAAATAGTCAAGGAATTTATCTGATTTTAGATGTTCAAGTAGATTAAATGATCAATTGCGCTCAATCACAAGCTTAGAGACTTGTGAGAGCTTATAAGAGCTTATCAAACAATACATAAACACTAGAGCTTATTGAGAGTCTTATGACATTTATATTAAAGGAAAAATTGATTTAATTAAACTAGAAAATTCATTACAAAACATTAAAGCTGAATTACATTCCTTGAAGAGAATATTTATAAAGCTAAAAACTTAATAAACAAAGTTACAATTTTATCTAAAAATCTAAAAGCTAAAAACTTAATATGTGTGTGTGAGGAAATGAGTCCTTTTATAGCCCCCTTCAGAAGCTTCTAGGTGCAGGTTCAGTTACACAATCCTCTCAACATTGGCCTTTGATCATCTCTCAATCATTGGATGCCTATTTCCCATCGTTGGATTAGATTTTGTCACACGGATTGCAAGCGTGGCAATCCGTGTTTGTGACACCTTTGTGCTTCTTCTGTGACTGTATATAGTACAAATCCCATCATTCCTTGTGTTTCTTTCATGATCCACGTGTGATTCTTCATTAGGGCTGACCAATAAGATTGTTTGGGGTGAGTTTTTCCTTGCCAAGGTGTACTTTGACACTTGAATTGCCCTTTCTAGCCCTTAATTGTGAATTGCCCTTTGTTTTTGACCCTGTGGTAAAATCTTGAAGATGATGAATAGTGACAACGAGAATTCCCGCGTGAAATCCTTTTATTTAACTGAAAGGGTGTGTTTGATTATTTTGACCCGGGCTTTGACTTGGGTTTATACAAAATGATTGGGCCGGGTAATATTTATTTTGGGCTTTGGTTATATAAGGGGTAGATAATGGTTGTTATCTCTTGTAATGTAAAGAGATAACGACTGTTAGGGTTTAGGGTTTAATTTGTAAATTGGTAAATGATAAGGGGCTGGTTTGGTAATTTTAGGATTTTTGTCTTGTTGTGACTTTGACCAAGGGTTAACTGAGGGTTGACCACTGCTGACTTTTTGACCTTTTTGTAGAAAACTTCCGGCTCTTTGTGTGCTCTTCCGTTCCCGTGTCCGTGTTTGTCCGGTTTTGACCGTTTTCTTGTGATTTTTGCTTTATCCGTACCTACACAATCACAAAGACAAAACAAGCAATATTCAAGCATTTAAAGCACAATTTTGTCTTTTTAGGGTCTATTTTGATATAAAATGGATATGTGTTTTCACACATATCAATCTCTTTTTCTCTCTCTCCCACTTCACTCGCTCTCACATCTGATCTTTATGGGGTTATATCATATCTGATCTTGACGGGGTTATA
>BQNB010050308.1:35711-41570 GCA_026074375.1 Tanacetum coccineum | reverse complement strand
GCATATTATTGTGCATACTATGTTTGTGTAAATGACTACTGCCTGTCAAAACATCCCTACCATTGAAACGTGGTAGATACAGACATGAAATATGATCCTAAATGAAATAGTTGTTATAGTTCGTGTGGTTATTATGTGTTACATTCATTCTACCATTAGATATTTGTATAGGTAGGAAATGGTTCTAATGGTAAAACCCATTAAGTGTCACCGTTATAATTATTTTATGTAATGGGTCGATATGGCCGATTTTGTGTAACGGGTTGATATGGGTGATTTTGTGTAAATAGCCGGGTGGTTTGTGAAACAGGTCGATATGGGTGATTTTGTTACATGCCGAAATGGTCGGGTAACCCCAAAATCTTTTTGCATTAGGGTCTAAGAATTATATTATTAAGGTTATACTTATAATTAAGAAGTACAAGTTATAAGATGCTTACAATATGCGCTTATTGACGTAGTGACAAAATCACCCGTCAGGCTAAATTTCTAACTTATATTAATGTACATATACTCTTAAATAATGTTATCTTCTATCATCATATTATGAACATGATTACTTAATTACTTTATTTCATTGGACCG
This sequence comes from Tanacetum coccineum, assembly GCA_026074375.1. Lineage (NCBI taxonomy): Eukaryota > Viridiplantae > Streptophyta > Magnoliopsida > Asterales > Asteraceae > Tanacetum > Tanacetum coccineum. The sequence continues at coordinate 40,985 of BQNB010050308.1, read as the reverse complement.
TAAAAAACAAACGACACAGAGGTTTCGATAGATGTACCCGACAGAATTCTTATAGATGACCCGGTAACGTCTATTATTGATTTTACTTATCCAAACATTTTGGATAACATAATTGATCCGACATACTTCCAAGAAAAGGCCATTTTTGCTCCTACGAATGAAGTTGTGGACACTATAAATGATCATTTGTTGGAGAAATTTACAAATGGCTTACTTAAGTTGCGACAGCATAGATAAAATTGAACGTGGCACGGCCATAGATCAATATATTTTCGCACTAGAATTTATCAATTTATTGAAGTTCTCAGGTGTTTAAAACCACAGACTTGCGTTAAAAGTCGGAGTCCCAATAATGTTATTGAGAAATATTGATCAAGCAATTGATTGATGTTATCAGGTGTTCCAAACCACAGACTTGTGTTAAAAGTAGGACGTTTATTTATTTAATTGTTACAAACTCAAATGTTTATCTAATAATTCACTTTTTATCTGATTAATTCTTTCATATATTAACATAACCTATTTAAGTTCAGTGTTTTTCTTACTTTATTTATGCATATAACTTCTTACAAAATAAATTTTTTAAAATACACCCGGTGTTAAACGCGTCTTTAAGCTAGTACTCTCTCTCTCTCTCTCTCTATTTATATATATATATATATATTGTGTGTGTGTGTGTGTGTCATTGTGTTGTATATAATATATATATATTTATTTTTATTTATAATTATATATATATATATATATATATATATATATATATATATCTATGTTTATATGTATATATATATGTATATATGTATGTATATATGTATATATATTTGTATATATATTTGTATATATATATATATATATGTATATATATATATATATATATATATATATATATGTATATATATGTACTAGTTACGTAACGTGTCCAACGGGCGGGTTTGTTAATATTTTTTTTGGTTTTATTATATTTAAAGTGTGTTTCTATCGGATATTTAAGATGATATGTTTGAGTTGTGTTAAATTGTTAGACGGTTTGATAGTAATTCATATAAACTTAACCGTGTCGTCTTAAAGCGTAAGTGTAGCGAGATAACCCACACCGGAACTGAACCGAACCTACCGATTCTGATCTGAAAAGTATTTTTGCCATTTTTTGTGTTGTGTTTTGACGGAATAGAACCCAATCCGCACGTTATAACTGAACTCTAATTAGTTATAACTGACAGCCGAATCTGACATGGTCGGTTCGGCTTGGCACGGTTTATTGGTTTTGTTTGGTTTTCGTTTAGTTTTTGTTTGCCTTAGAACTGTTTATGTCTTAGTTTATGTATTGTACTTCCTTTTTTGTATATACGTTGAACACTGTTGTGCAAACGTTTTTAATGTGAATTTTTAATATAATTACTTATTTAACAATTCATGAAATAAATAGTAAGTTTATAATTTTGTTATTCGCTAAACAATTGAGTTTGTTTAAACTTAAATAATATACGTTGATGCTTGTGTTGATGTTATTTGATAGGGTAATGATGACATAACCCACCCAACGGGCGGGTCCGCTTCTTAATAATATAGATAATACTAAGTAGATGTAAATGAGAATTCTACTGGACAACACATAATAATTTTAAAAAAATTGCAACGAAACAAAGCTGTTGGTAGTAATACATAATATATTCTCAAAGTTGTATATAGAAAAGAATGATGCCTATTCAAATACAACATAAGACTTAAGAGTAAGTTAATTAATATCTACAATAGTTTTTCTCAATAGATCATAAAGGCAATAAAGTTCATAATCGTAGATGTTATGCTACTTTGTTTTGAGCCCTAAGATAGTTATTCTTATCATACATTTACTTTGGTTGTTCTTTGGTCTTATTTGGCGTCTTGCAAGCATCAAATCTGCAAGGGTCTGTCTCGATTAGTAACTGAACAACGTCATGCATGCTAGGTCAAAAGGTTGCTGTGTTGCATGTACAACGGATAGCTATACGAAGAACCTTAATGATATCATTATTATAAGAACCCAAAAGTTTCTTGTTCAAAACCGAAATTGCTCTCTTTTGTCTCTACTTTGGTTGAAATCCAGCATATGATGTTCTTATTTTCTCCAAAATCTACCTCTACATGCTTCTTTCTTGTTAAGATTCCATCAAAAGTTCCCTGAAGCTATAAACCTCACACTTTGTTGTTGCTTTACATGAATATGCATACTCTATAATAATTAAACATCATGTGAGGTACATCACACGGGATAAGAAAGTATGTAACTGTACAAAAATTGGTGCAACATCTTTTTGTGCTCATTTTTGGTTTAGGTGACCAATTTCTTCTTCTGTCATAAGTCAAAATATCCAAGTTCCGATCCCTATGAGTTTTCGTGTTAATTTCCTAAGATAGTGATTAGATGCTACGCAAACGGCATATTGCAAAAAAGGTTAACATGGTCATAAATTACGGACATGTCAAGTAACACATACATAATATCTTTGATCACATATTAGATTAACGTAAATCAAAATTTATGAAACATAGTTACCTTATACCAAAGTCACGTCACTTTTAAACTTTAATAGAAGACCAAATTTTGAAAAAATAACAAAAACTACTAATATAAATATCTTGAAACTTTGTTTCTTGAATATTGATGCAAAGAGTCTACACGTAAAGATAAGATTTGAAAAACATGAATCTTGAATTTTAATATGGCATAACCTAGGAAATGGATTATGCATAACCTTGAATAGATTTCGTGTGAATAAAAAAAAAGCCCATATTAAAGTAAGGCTTTCATGCATCGGACTCGGGGTATAGTTCGTTTTTTATACAAATTAATTGTGTATACCAAAATTCAAACATATTTCAAAATTTATTGATTAAATATAATTATAGAACATATCTTGTCTATAACTTATATATGAAGTATATCTTGACGTTATAATATATCATTACTGTTTTTCATAGTAAAACACAATTGGTGGCTTAGCTAAGTTGGTTAAGATCGTTGCATATTAACACATAGAGTATGTGTTCAATCCTTGCTAGTTATTAATTTTATAAAACATAATTTCCAAATTTATTGAATTGTGAATGTCATGTCTCGTTGAGGTAGCGTAATATCACTAAATTATATTTATACACCATAGTTATATTTATATTATTTAATTATTATATTATATATATATATTTAGGGAAGGATAAGTGAGAATAAAAAATATAATGAGAAGAATAAGAAGGAATTATAGCCAACATTTTTAACATAAGAAAGAGGATATTTTATAGGGAGGAGAGATGCATGCATTTTTTATAGGTGCATTGAAATGTGTGGTTGTGTTTCTTCTTTACATTTCATTATAAGTTTTCTTCTTATTTGATCTCTTACTATATATATATATATATATATTATTTATATATATATATAAATATATATATATATACTCTATGCTAGTTATGACAAGTCGCTAATTAGCATGCCATGTCGCCTCCATGAAACTCCACCTCATTGCTGACATGGACACATAGCAAGCATGAGTTTTTGGAAAAAAAATTAAAATTTTGTCTCTTGGCAGATTCAAACCCTAGTGGTTTGTTTGGTAAGCGAATTGTCAAAACCACTGCCTAAGCTAATTGATTGTTGATAACACAAGTGAAATAAACAAAGTTGTCATGTTTAAATTCATGCTTAATCATCGTTTCAAAATTTAACACAGTTTTGTTTTAAATAAAACTCCTCCCTAAAAAATTCAGCAATCATTTCCTCTCGCACATCATCCATTCACAATTTCAAAATATAAAACGCATTCTTAATTCGATCCACTTCCATAACCCATGCCGATAAAACAAATAACTCCCAACACCTTTTCAAAATTTCTTAATTTTTTGTACGTATCCTTAGCGAAATTTGTTTATATAACCAGTATTTTTTTCGATTTTCTTATGATAATATTTATTGATTTCCTTCATTATGTACATGATCCGTGATTTTTTTGCATTTCAACTTTTATAAAGGAAACAACCACGGATGGTTGATGATGATGATTGAAATTTAGGGTTTGGACACAAAATGTTTTATTCAGGTAGAGGTTATTTTTTTTTCATTTTATTTTGTGTTAATTTTATTTCCGTTGTGATGAGATCATTTTTTTTTGTCACTTACATTGTTTTTGATTATAAACTTGTTATGGTAATGTTCATGTTTTTTAATGATAATGAATTTTGTTATTTGGTATTTTTTGCCCAATTTGGATATGTATTTTTATATTCTGTTATTGATTTTTTAATTATAGCTGTATCTTGTAATGTAACCCCACCATGGTATGTGTTATCAATGTTACATCTTCATGTTGTTTTGATGTTGATGATTTGTAAAACAGATCAAATTTGTACATCCTCTCTAATTTCATATTGAATGTGATAACCTGGTTGCATTCTTCATTAACAATGGCAATTTGTCCAGTTATGGAACGAGACTTAAGGGCCAAACTAAAAAAGTTGCAAATCCATAAAATGTTTTAACTATTCTCCCTTTTTTATTGAAGTTTTTTATATTAAGTTTTAAAACACATATCCCAATCGCTAAACATGTTACTTGGTGTTTTGCGATAGACATAGTAATCTTAATTGGATTACCAAGTTGCTTCTTTTGTCATGAACTACAAACCCAAACATTATTTTGTGTTAAACTCTTTGCAAGTTAGGACCCGATTCATGAAGCAAGACACCAAAGGAACAAGGTATCCATTTATGTTATTCTAGCCATTTTCATCTTAATAGTACATAAAAAAGCAATCGGCATTATCTTGAAACTAATTATCTGAAACGTGAAAAAAATATATTCAGATAATCATTTTTAGGGGGTGTTTGGATTAAGCTCGCTTGGCTCACTTTTTGTTTATAAGCTCATGAGCTAACAGCTGAAAATAATGGGGATTTCTAATAGTTTACTATGGGCTTATTAGGATGATTATTAAAATGCTAATGGATTTATTGCGCTAGATAGTCGGGCTAATTCACTATGTTATTTTTGCGATACTTATTAAGAAAAGCATTATCTTTATATAATATACTATTATATTTTTGATGTGCTTCTATTGCTCGAAGTTGTAATAATCGAAGTTGTAATAATCATTACTAAGATCACCAAGTGTTAAACAAACTCTAACCGTTTCTTTTCAACTATGTTAGCAATCAGGTGCGAGGAGCATAACTAAAAAAGCCGCAGTTGCCGCATTAGGAATGAGATACGCTGGTGCATATGGTCAAGTCGTTTTCTCAAAG
>BQNB010050308.1:20711-28211 GCA_026074375.1 Tanacetum coccineum | reverse complement strand
AAGCTGGTCGCAGGTTGCCTTGGGAACGCGCGTAGCCCGATTTGGGCGGAGATCAAACGTTTGATTGAACTTTAGTATAGAATAGGCCCGGGGGGCAAATCAACAGGAAATGCCACAAATCAACAGGAAATGCCATTGGAAGTGATCGTAAGGAAGGAGTATGACAAGTGAGTATGACACCAAGAATTGACAAGCTAACTTTCTTGAAAATAAGATCTGTCCCTGCTGGCATTATTATCCAAACCTACTTCTCCTTCTCTTGATGTAGAAAAAAATCCCCTTTATTTGAGGGTAATACAGAATTCGCTCTATCTTATCCAATGGGAGACTTTTGAGTTCATCCTTTAGCTGACTTATCAGAGATCGAGAGAATTGCCATAAAGTGCAGTACTTCCTCTCTGGTGTATAGATCCTTACCATTTCTTTTCAACTATGCTTAAGGAGCCTGGCCTGTCTTACTTTCCTGCTAAACGATACGATGAAGGCTTGATAGTTCAAGTAGTAAAGTAAAGGAGGCTTGATAGTTCAAGTAGTAAAGGAGGCTTGGCTTGATAGTAAAGGGGTAGTCAAGCTGTGGCAAGAGGAGAAAAGCAGTTAATCTTAGTACCCGTGAAGTCAGGCTTTTCTAGCTAGTAGAAGGATAGAGACTAAAGAAAGTGAGTTTCCCCGAAGCAGAGAGAAGAGAAAGGAAGAGTGTCTCCATGTTTAATTCTAGCAAATCTTCTGTGGAGTAGGAGTAGCACCTAGTTGAGTAGGCAAGTAACTTCTTTCACTAGTTGAGATAGACAGATTACTCAAGGTTGTACGAGCAGGCTTCCTGGGCCACTTACCCCTAGCTTTATGCCTGACTCACTGATACGATAGGGCTTAGGCTTACTTGCTTCCCTTTTCGATAGCTGCGCCTCAAGGGGAGAACCTGCTAGCTCAAGAGTGGCATTTCGCCCTAAGCACACCACTGCCATAGTGGGGCAGCCTTCGCGGGAAAACTTATTAATAAGCAGGATCAAAGAAGACTTGCTTAATCCCCCTTCTCCCAGAACCTTTCCTCGTCTATTAGGCTATCTCGTCCATTCCTTTCCTTGTTCATAAGGCGGAATGCTCGCTCAAGCCTGTCCACTCACGGGAAAAGCCTGTACAAGGTCTGGCTCGTGCAGTGGAGGAAGATGACTATCTAAAGCCACTATTCCAAGCGTAGGTCGAGATTGAAAGGGCAAGGTTTTAACCCTTCATAGCATAGATAGAGAGATTATAAGTAAACGATGATGAAGGATGACTTTCAAGTGGTACTAGGGATGTTGACTCAACAGAATCAGCCTATGCAAAGCAAAGCAAAGGGGGTTGAAAGTAAGTAGGTGGTGGCAGGATGGGGGGTCTCATGCTTAGTTAGAGGGAATGACGAAGGAGATGAGTTTAGAGAGGGGGGCTCATTCTCATGAGGGAACTGAATTGTGTGATGGACGCAATTTATCAAGTCTTGAATAAGGTCTTGCTTCTTCCTTCGTTAACATTAAAAGGGAAGGGTGTGAAATTGAATGCTAGTTTAGCTCACTCTGAAAGGATATCTGCTTTGGTTGAGGTCGAGAGAGGTATGAGGAAGAAAAAGAGATCGTGATCTAAGTCTCTTATTTCGGTCTTGCTAGTTCAATCCACTCTCTCTACTCCCTCTTATTCCGCTTAATGTTAGATGGATGAAGCGGGTCCATCACCAAGTCTTGAGATTTCTTGCTTTGAAATGGGATTAGCAAGGTAGTTAATCGATTAGCTAGTAGGTGAAGCACTATTTGAGGTGAGGAGGGAACAAGTAGGCTAAGGGAATAAGCACTAAGGGAACAAGGGGCTAGCCTCCCGCTAAGTGAACGACCTATAGAAAGAGAAGCAGTTAATCAACTAAGTGGATTAGGATTGTTAGTGAGTGAAGGATGCTTTGGGAAAGCTTACGAACGGATATCCTTTGATGGAAGAAGCGTAGCGGGACGGGAGGAGTTAATACCCGGTTAGCCCCTCGCTTTATGGCTTAGAAGAGTAGCAGGCATTGGCTCTTTGCTATAGTCCATTAGTTTAATCCTTCTTGTCTGGTAAATAAGAAAAGGGATCAGGTGCGAATAGAGCTTCGAATGACTGAACTCTCATCACTGTAAGAAGAAAGGACTAGTAGCATTGCTGAGGAGTCATCTAGGTTGTAATGTATGGCTTTCTCGCACAGTCCTTTGGCAGGGCTGCTAGCAAAGACTGATCCTCCCCCTACAACACTTTATGGCCTGGTATCGGAGGCTACGGAAGTACTACTTGTAGCATGATGCTAACGTGCCGCCCGGGCAGCACTCTTTCTTCAACAGAGGAAATGCACCGGCATGTTTTTCCCTAGTACTCCTATCTACTTTGCTCGGTCGATTCGTCTGCTCATTCAGCGTATGATTCTTATCCAATTGCTTCTTCCTGTTCTCTTTCTGCAGGCGTCAAAGATGGATCCAGTTCTTCAAGTGCTCTTCTCGCTGCGAGCTCACAACTTTCATCAAAGCGTTGGTTTGCCCGTGCTATTGTTCGTATTTCATCTACGATGTCTACGGAATCGTCAACCCGCAACCATTTCTTTGACATTCTGGAAAAGATTAAGCAGTTCAGGTTGCACACCCCAAAACCCCATTAGTTGATTGGACAACGGAAATCATAAGCTAGCGCCTGCCTCCTTCTCCTTCGGCTAGGCCTTTCTTTCTCTGAAAAATTGCCTGTTTTTTCTGAGCGGATCGGAGAAGGTTACCAAGTTGAGTAGAGGGACGTGTTGAAGGGAGCAAAAGTACTGAAATGAAGGATATGGCTAAGTTCATTCATTTATAAGTTTTTCTGAGCCCCCTTATAGTGTGTGCTAGGGTAAGTAAGCTGATGGTCGTAACCGTGGGATCTTCTCCAAAGTGTATCAAAACACTAGGAAGCACGATACCACGTCCTGCTTTAGGTTGTGTCAAACCTAGAGCAGATACCAATAAATCTGTACCACTAATACCACCCAATACAGAACCTCCTAAAGGGAGGCCGGTACCAAAGTCCAAGATAGGTACTCGAAAATTTATACCCTTTACCGCAACCATGTCATAAATCTTCCACATCCGACCAAAACGAACCAACTGAGGATCGGTCTGATCGATCTTCCATTATGGAGTGAGAACTTGATATTCTTTTATCAAAAGACATGGCCTCCCCTAATGGACTTTGGAACAGATACACGAGCCACTATCTTAGAGACCATCTTTCTTGATCAAAGCCCCATCCAAAGGTATACGCTTTAAAATAAAGATACACCAATCATGTGCGGGACAAAGCAAAGCAGTCGGGATAGTGAAAAACTCGCAACTTCCCCGATCTTTCCTTAAACCAACCCCAATGGGAAATTGACTCAATAGGTCATGGGTCATGTGCATTGGGTTGTAGTGGATTATAGCTAGTGTAATGGAACCCATGCATGACCGGTGATAATGACTAATTCATATGGGTCATGGGTCATGTGCATTAGGTCACATTCATTAATAGGTATTTGACATCATATGGGTCATATGCATTGGGTTGTAGTTGCTTAGAGTGTCATGTTACGACACATCCATGACTGGTGACAATGGGTAATTAACATGGGTCATGGGTCATGTGCATTGGGGTGGTAGTGGATTATAGCTAGTGTAATGGAACCCATGCATGACCGGTGATAATGACTAATTCATATGGGTCATGGGTCATGTGCATTAGGTCACATTCATTAATAGGTATTTGACATCATATGGGTCATATGCATTGGGTTGTAGTTGCTTAGAGTGTCATGTTACGACACATCCATGACTGGTGACAATGGGTAATTAACATGGGTCATGGGTCATGTGCATTGGGTTGTAGTGGATTATAGCTTCATGTTACGACACATCCATGACTGGTGACAATGGGTAATTAACATGGGTCATGGGTCATGTGCATTGGGGTGGTAGTGGATTATAGCTAGTGTAATGGAACCCATGCATGACCGGTGATAATGACTAATTCATATGGGTCATGGGTCATGTGCATTAGGTCACATTCATTAATAGGTATTTGACATCATATGGGTCATATGCATTGGGTTGTAGTTGCTTAGAGTGTCATGTTACGACACATCCATGACTGGTGACAATGGGTAATTAACATGGTCATGGGTCATGTGCATTGGGTTGTAGTGGATTATAGCTAGTGTAATGGAACCCATGCATGACTGGTGATAATGACTAATTCATATGGTTCATGGGTCATGTGCATTAGGTTATCACTTGTCACATTCATTAATGGGTATTTGACATCATATGGGTTATGTGCATTAGGTTGTAGTTGCTTAGAGTGTCATGTTACGACACAGCCATAAAGTGCAGTACTTCCTCTCTGGTGTATAGATCCTTACCATTTCTTTTCAACTATGCTTAAGGAGCCTGGCCTGTCTTACTTTCCTGCTAAATAATACAATGAAGGCTTGATAGTTCAAGTAGTAAAGGAGGCTTGGCTTGATAGTAAAGGGGTAGTCAAGCTTGATAGCTCAAGTAGTAAAGGGGTAGTCAAGCTGTGGCAAGAGGAGAAAAGCAGTTAATCTTAGTACTTGTGAAGTCAGGCTTTTCTAGCTAGTAGAAGGATAGAGACTAAAGAAAGTTAGTTTACCCGAAGTAGAGAGAAGAGAAAGGAAGAGTGTCTCCATGTTTAATTCTAGCAAATCTTCTGTGGAGTAGGTGTAGCACCTAGTTGAGTAGGCAAGTAACTTCTTTCACTAGTTGAGATAGACAGATTACTCAAGGTTGTACGAGCAGGCTTCCTCGGCCACTTACCCCTAGCTTTATGCCTGACTCACTAATACGATAGGGCTTAGGCTTACTTGCTTCCCTTTTCGATAGTTGTGCCTCAAGGGGAGAACTTGCTAGCTCAGGAGTGGCATTTCACCCTAAGCACACCACTGCCATAGTGGGGCAACCTTTGCGGGAAAACTTATTAATAAGCAGGATCAAAGAAGACTTGCTTAATCCCCCTTCTCCCGGAACCTTTCCTCGTCTATTTGGCTATCTCATCCTTTCCTTTCCTTGTTCATAAGGTGGAATGCTCGCTCAAGCCAGTCCACTCAAGGGAAAAGCCCGTACAAGGTCTGGCTCGTGCAGTAGAGGAAGATGACTATCTAAAGCCAATATTCCAAGTGTAGGTCGAGATTGAAAGGGCAAGGTTTTAACCCTTCATAGCATAGATAGAGAGATTATAAGTAAACGATGATGAAGGATGACTTTCAAGTGGTACTGGGGATGTTGACTCAACAGAATCAGCATATGCAAAGAAAAGCAAAGAGGATTGAAAGCAAGTAGGTGGTGCCGAGATGGGGGTCTCATGCTTAGTTAGAGGGAAGGACGAAGGAGATGAGATTAGAGAGGGGCTGTAACAACGAAAGAGAAAAGGTTTTCTTTTAAAGCTATGAAGTGAATTCAGAATTCAAGAGGAAAGGATTAGTTGTTTACTTTTATAGAAGCTAAGGCAAGAAGTCAATCACTTTCAATATCTCTTGCTTCTTTGGTTAGTTTAGTACAAGTGGCAGGCTCAAACTAGCACAGGCAATATGTATATAATAATAAATAGGCGGTAATAAAGTCAAGCTTTTGCCAGAGGATGAGTCTTTCTCCTCCGCTGTGAACGCTATTATCATAGAAGCTCAGGCTGTTGCACGCCTTACGTCTCAGATTGCATCTTCGCCTCCACGAAAGAAGAATCAAAGAAGTCAAGTTCCATGGGCATCCTCCAAAGTCTCATCTCAATCCTGCGCTTTCTAAGGGAAGGATTTAGCTTTCCAATCGTAGGCCTGGGCCTTCTTTCTTGACCCTTTACTGGAGAGGTAACCGTTTTGTCTTAACTGTCCCGAGCTGGGTTGTGCTCATTAAAATAGTTGTCCTAAATGCCCCTTTTTAGCTGTCACGGGAAGTGAAGCAAACTCGACCAAAGGACAAGTCTGTTCCTCCTTCGTTTTTTGTTCCTGATTCAATCTTCACCTTTCTTGAATGAAGAAAGAGAGTGAAAGAGAAGATATCAGCGTAATAGGTACAGAGGGGAGAGAAACTGTCTTCGTTCGGTTCGGCAGAAGAAAGCCGGGAAAACAAATAGGAAGAGCACTAACTAATTAAGTAAATATATAAAAGCTATCACCACCTCAAGTAGTAAAACAAAGTCGTTATGGCTATGTTACTAACATAGATAACTATGAATGGTATTCATTGACAGGAGTGACCGCTTTCTAGTCGTAGTTGGTATCGTCCCTGTTCACTTCAGCATGCAAGGAAGACCTTCGAGAAGAATCAAAGGTTTTCTCCTTTGGAAATCTATCAATGCTTTAGTCAAGATCTTTAGCAGTCGATCGTTCATTTTCTCTTGGGATACATGGCTTCAATTCATTCATTCTCTCTGGCTTTTGAGATAGTCCTTTGATAGAGCAGCCTGGTTGGAAAGGATCTTGTACCTGCCATGTCAAGGTAAGGGCATCTCGCATATCAAGTTACTCTATCGATTATCGATAGCGTAATATAGCCCAACACAAAAAAGGAATAGGGTCGGTAGGTAATTCATCTTCGTTTGGATAGTAGTACGGTACACGCATCAAGATACGTGCTTTTCCACTCGAACCATAACCGAAACTGTAACCTCCATCTAGACCTAAACCTGACACCCGCATACCGCATATGCCATTGGTTTGTCGGTCATTGTGTAGAAGTTCATTCGTGGTAAGCCACGTAAGGAAGGGCTCGCTGATACCTTACAATTATTTGAAAGAGATTTACGTCGCCAGGGAGTACGTGTCACGAACGATTCATTGGTCGGGTATAGGCGAAGATGGCTTGATAACGTCACTCCTCAGCAGAAATAGCAAGGGAGTAAGGATAGCGGATCACTTTTTGTTTCAGAAAACCGTTTTCGGGGATGGTCCATCCGAAATAAAATTTTCAAATTGAATAATTTAGAAGAGAGGAAAGCAAAAGGCCAGGCATTGGACTAGTGGAATGAAACCTTATCCTATTATGGAGTGAGAACCTGATATTATTTTATCAAAAGACATGGCCTTCCCTAATGGACTTTGGAAAAAATACACGAGCCACTATCTTAGAGACTATCTTTCTTGACCGAAGCCCCATCCAAAGGTATACGCTTTAAAAGAAAGATACACCAATCATGTGCGGGATGAAGCAAAGCATTCGGGATAGTGAAAAACTCACAACTTCCTTGATCTTTCCTTAAACCAACCCCAATGGGAAATTGACTCAATAGGCTGCTCTCTCTGGGTGACTAAGGAAGTCGGAATGATCCTAAAAGAAAGAAGATAAAAGATCTCTCAAGAGCGATTCTCTCTATCTCTTTAGCCCCACTGCCAAATGAATGTGTTCTTACTATGGCCATTTCCAGGTCTTTTTAGGCCAGTCAACATGCATAAAGGTTAACTCTTTGATCTGCAGAATAAGGCCTACGAGCTCTCTCTTT